>ML824863.1:121894-138581 GCA_009831015.1 Picea engelmannii
ACATGCATTTTGATAACCTTGTCAAAGTCAACAAAAGAGAAACAGTCAGAGAAATGCCCCGGATCATGAAACCAACCAATACTTTATGCAAGCATTGCCAACAAGGAAAGCAAACAAAGACCAGGTTCAAATCAAAGGAATATTCAACAACAAAACCACTGGAAATTGTGCATACTCATCTAGTTGGACCAACTACAACCAAAGGCTTAAAAGGTGAGAGATAATTTATGTTATTATCTTATGATTATACAAGAATGACTAGAGTTTGTTTTCTCAAGAACAAATCATAAGATTTTGAAAATTTCAAGATCTACAAGGAAATGGTTGAAAATGAGATGGATTCAAGAATCAAATGCTTAAGATCGGATAATGGAGGAGAATTAACCTCAAAAGAATTTATGGACTACTGCAGCAATCATGGAATAAAAAGGAAATTCTACGTCGCTAGGACACCTCAACAAAATGGAGTTGTTGAAAGAAAGACCAGGACAACACAAGAAATGGCTCGAACAATGATAATGGATTCAAAGTTGACAGATATTTTTTGGACACAGGTAGTGCATACAACAATTCACATTCAAAATAGAGTAATTCTCATAAACAACGCTGATAAAACTCCCTATGAGCTATGGAAAGGAAGACCAACAAATGTGAATCACTTCAGAGTTTTTGGAAGTAAATGCTACATCAAAAGAGAAGATGGCAAAATGGGAAAGTTTGACTCTCGTGTGGACAAATGAATATTTGTTGGTTACTCAAGTACAATGAAAGCATACAAGTGTTACAATCTAGGATTAAACAAAGTTGTGGAAAGCATCAATGTAACAATTGATGAAACAGGTAGACCAGAATCAAAGGAAGAAGAAAACAAATCAATGAAACAAATTTTTGAAGAAGAAGATGAAAAATAAGAAGAAGAGGAAGATGAAGATGAAGAGAATCTGACAGAAGTAGAAGAGCAAGTTCAACAAGTATCTCCAATGACACCTAGCAAACGAGTATAAAAGAATCATCCTTCAGATCATATTATTGGAAACAAAGATGTAGGAGTTGAGACTAGAAGAAAACTTTGTTCACCAGAACAAACACACCTAGCACTCTTATCTACAATTGAACCAAATTGTTTTGAAGAAGCCAGCAAGGATGAATTTCAGAATAAGGCCATGGATGACGAATTGGATCAAATGGAGAAAAATGACACTTGGGAATTGGTTCCAAGACCAAAGAATAAGAATGTGATCGACACAAAATGGGTTTTTAGGAATAAATTGAATGAAGATGGACAGGTTACAAGGAACAAAGCTAGATTGGTATGTAAAGGATATGGACAGATTGAAGGAATCGACTTTAAAGAGACAGTTTCCCCAGTTGCCAGAATGGAAGCAATCTGTTTTCTTTTAGCTTATGCATGCTCCAAAAATGTAAAAGTATATCAGATGGACGTAAAATCATTTTTTCTGAATGGGGAACTTGAAGAAGAAGTCTATATTGAATAACCAGAAGGATTTCAGTTGTCAGAGAACACAGACTATGTGTGTAAATTAAAGAAGGCCTTGTATGGTCTAAAACAAGCTCCTAGAGCATGGTACTCCAGACTGGATAAATATATGCAACAGGCAGGGTTCAGAAAAGTAAGTGTAGACAACAACCTCTACATCAAGGTAATATTTTATTAATTGAATTTTATGTTGATGATATTATTTTTGGTAGTGATGATGACAGGTTAAGCCATAAATTTTCAAAAGACATGTAGAATGAATTTGAAATGTCATTACTTGGAGAACTATCCTTCTTTCTGGGACTTCAAATATGTCAAAGCAACCAAGGAATTTTTATTTCTCAAACCAAGTATATCAGAGAAATGTTAAAGAGGTTCAGAATGGAAGATTGCAAACCAGTTATCACTCCCATGCAAATCAGTGGTGAGTTGAGCAAAGATGATGATTCAAAGTCTACATATCAGAGGCAATATAGGTCAATGATTGACAACCTACTATATGTGACAACATCAAGACCATATCTAATGTAGGCAGTTGGACAGGTGGCACGATTTCAAGCAGCACCAAAGGAATCACATGTATTAGCAGTAAAGAGGATCTTCATATATCTCAAAGGAACATAAGAGTTTGGATTATGATATCCAAAAGGAAAAGATGTATCACTTATTGCCTACACAAATGCAAATTGGGTAGGTTGTATTAATGACCAATGAAGCACCAGTGGAGCAGTGTTCTAATTAGGTGAGTGTTTGGTATCATGGCTAAGCAAGAAATAATCATCGGTATCTCTATCTACAACCAAGGCAGAGTATATTGTAGCAACAACATGTTGTACATAGGTTCTTTGGATGAAACAAACTTTGACAGATATACAGGTTGAGTATGATGAGCCCATTCCAATATATTGTGATAATACAAGTGGCATCAATATCTCAAAAAACCCGGTGATGCACTCCAAGACGAAGCACATTCCAATCAAGTATCACTTTCTATGGGAACATGTTGCAAAAAATAACATCAGAGTTGAGTATGTGGGCACAAAAGAACAAGTGGAAGACATCTTTACAAAACCACTTCCACGAGAAGCCTTTGAATGTTTTCGCCAAAGACTTGGAGTTATTTCTACCCCAAAAATGAATTATTTTTTAATGCTTTTTGAATGCTTATCTTATATGTCTTAGATGTACACGAGGAAGCACCATAAGACGATAGTCTGTCAGGGGGAGTAGCCCCAGATGGAAAGATACCTTTTCCATTGATGACAAAGGGGGATCGATTTATTAGATGCAGAGGACAGAGACATGGTTCCAGGTGGAGCAGATTTATCATATGCAAAGGACAGAGGCATGGTTCCAGGGGGAGAATATTTATCAGATGTAGAGGACAAAGGCATGGTTCCAGGGGGAGCATGAGTGATATGATTTCAGTATTGCATCAGAGTGTTGCCATCAATGCCAAAGGGGTAGATTGTTGATTAAGGTTGGTTGTCATTGATGTAAACCCTTGAAGAAATCCCCGTAGCACAAAGGTTTGGGTAATGGACCCAATATTGTTTGATGTAAATATGACTCATTATTGTTTTTTCATGGTTGACAAGAAGTAAATATGGATGAACTCCAAAGTGGTCCCCTTATGGTGAAATCCCTCACGGGAAGACGCTTTGTGAAGTAAGAGAACCCATGCTTAATTGTGGAATAATGAGATGAAGGAAAGTGAATTTTTCATGGAAACTATCCTATATGGATAGTGTTTTTCATGTCATTTCCGGTGGTATGTGGAACGTCACATAATTCCTCACGGTTAGAGAGTTATGGCCATGAGAAGTTGGAGACCCCAGGTTTGGGTAATGGACCCACATTTGTTTGATGGGTAATAGTATGATTTATGATATATTTTTAGATAATATTATTTCATATGGATAGTACATATCATGTCATTTCTGGTGGTATGTATAACATCACATAAGTCCTCACGGTTTGAGAGTTATGGCCTTACAAAGTTGCAGGACCCTCATATGTCATCTACAAGCCCCAAAAGGTCAAAGTAGTCAAAGTGGTTTAAGAGATTTTAAAAGGTAATTAATAAAGTGAAGTGATGAGTGTATTATAATAAAAAGTGAATGCAAAATAAATTATTTCAATAATAAATTTAATGGAGAAATTAGAAGTGGACCCAACCCTAAAATAAGGAAAGTGGGCCAAGTGACCTAGAAGATGTTTTTAAGGAAGATAATTGAAGAGTATAAATAAGAGGCAAAGCTCTCTCATTTGAATCAAACTTGATCATATTGAATATATATGTGTCTTAGGTAACCAAGGATATATAAACTGGAATTCTAATTGAAGGTGAAGAAAAGAAGGCTGAAATGCAAGGAAGGATAAATTATTTTGATGGTGCTTTCTAAGTGAGAAAACATATCCAAGTATCTGTGGTAAAAAAATGATCTTGTGGGTTGACGCAACCCGTACTCCCCGTAGCACGGTCGCCTACACCAGGACCTTCTCTTCTCTTGGCCCGAAGAGTACAATACTCTCCTATCTTCCTACCGGAAGATCTACCCACAGATTCTTCCTGGTTCGATCCCCCTCTCTGCACTCGGAGGATCGGAACTTCGCACCTTCGCGAGTTCAAATTTGAATACTGGACTCTCGGATCTCCGAGACCCGAGATGTTGGTCAATCGTTGACTTCCCTTACTCCTCTATCGGAACTTTGCTATATTGCGACTTCGCGATTCGCGACGATCAATACTTACGGTTCCAACTACCGATACGCGATACGCTGAAATGCCAATCTCGCGATCTCGCTCTTTCGTGTTATCGCCACTAACGAGACTAATCTCTTATCCCTTCGACTCCCGAGACCCGATGTCCCGATATCACCTGCCACGTCCCCACTCTCGTGGTCCCCGCGATCTATGAAATTCCTCGAAACTTCGCGCCTCGCGATCTACGCTACCAAGTTTCCAATCGCTTCCACGCGAAACACCGATATGCCCGATCCACGCATAGATTTACGCTCCCCGTGATTCTGATCGACGCTCCTGCTCTCCCGGACTTCGAACTTCTTCCGCCTGCACTGTAGACTTCACGTCCACTTTCGTCCTTATGCAATCTTTGAACAGGAAAGGTCTCCCCACGAGACTCGTGCGCCAACCTGCTCGCTTTCTTGCGTGACTTCTCCGCCGCCTTGTAATAACTTTGAAGGCCTATCCCTCCTGAGCTTTCATGACTTCAATTCCCTCAGGAAGAAGCTCTTGCACGCATTCCTTGCGGCAAATCTTCAAACACGCTAAGTGTTGAGGACTTCGATCCTGCACACTCCTGCAGCAGAAATCCTTAATCCCTTTTACTCAGAATTGCAACTCTGAGTCTCCATCTAGCCTACGCACACCTTGCACGGATCTAGTGCCAAATCTGCACTTCTTGGAACTTAGAACAAAAGTTATCCCTACTTGAACCCTGCAGTCACGCAATCCTTGCGGACAGATTCAACTGCACTCCTTGCAGGAATTCTCTGGTTCAAGATAGAGAAACAATTGAAACTAACTTCTTGTTTTCACAGACTTCACTTCAACCATGAAATCACATACACAGCATATAAAAGCAAATGTATAGGAAGAAGCAAACATTCATGAGCATAATATCATCAAGACACAGAGAATAACACAACCATGGAATTGAATCAAAGATTTCTCTTCTATTAATTCAATCTGTACATGGGTGTTCTTCACAAGTTCTCTGCTTGCTCTCCTCTTCTGCCTCTCTGTTCTCGCTTATTTTACAATATAAAAAGGAGGGTGTCTATATCTGTTTTCCCTCTCGGGTTCTAAACTATCAAATCGACAATTAAATTTCTATCTAACAGCATTAAATCTATTAAATGCCTTCCTATATACTAAGGATGAGAGCTTAAAGGCTCAAGTTCCCATTTACGATACAAGTGCGCTTATTTATGAATGACTTCAATAAAGAGCGGCGCAACAACTTCCAAGGTATTTCAAAATGTGTGCTGGCTCATCCTGCTGTCTTTTCTGCTCCATGTGTTGGCTCACTTGATGAGTGAGCGATGCTCCTGCATCATACTCCTCATCTTGAAAAATTTCATGGGCTCCTGTCCATGAGCTCCCGCACAGTCTGTCCATGCTTCTGAATCATTTCTTCTGTCTCCCAGCTCGCATCTTCGACTGGGTGATTCTTGCATTTCACCAGGTATTCGAAGTACTGCTTTCGCCTGGTCTTCTTTCCCACTCGCTTATCCAGTATGCATTCCAGCTACGGCTTTTCTGCTACTGGCAATTGTTTTTCCCACTGGATCACTGGTTCCTCAGTCCCAGCCTCTGCTTCTCTAGCCTTGTATGGGTATAAATCCGAAACATTGAATATCGAAGATATCCCGATGCCATCTGGAAATTCAATTTCATACGCATTCTCTCCAAATTTCTTTAGGACTCTGCATGGTCCGATTTTCTTCATCTTCAGTTTTTTGTATGTTCCCCTCGGAAACCTTTCTTTTCTCAAGTGTGCCAGAACTAGATCGCCAACTCCAAACTGAAGTTGTCTCCGATGCTGATCTTCTCTGTGCTTATACTCCTGATTTGATTTCATCAGTCGTTCCTTCACCTGACTGTGAAGTTCCTGCATCACCTCAGTGAATGCCTTTGCACTGGCACTGTTAGTCGCAGTCTGCTCTGAATCTCGCAATTCAGAAACTCTCCTCGGTTGTGTCCCATACAAAATCTGAAATGGACTTCTGCCTGTACTCCGATTCACAGAATCATTGTATGCAAACTCTGCCTGTGGCAATACATTGTCCCAGCTGTTATGGTGCTCCATCACCAAGCTTCTCAGCAAGTCTCCCAGACTCCTGTTGACCACTTCTGTCTGTCCATCCATCTGAGGATGATAAGGAGAACTAAATGCTAGATTAGTTCCCAGCTTCTTCCATAGCGTCCTCCAAAAATGACCTATGAATTTGGTATCCCTGTCCGAAACAATACTTTTCGGCAGTCCATGAAGTCTAATAATCTCTTTGAAAAACAAGTTTGCGATGTGCGTCGCATCGCTGGTCTTATGGCATGGTACGAAATGTGCCATCTTTGAAAACCTGTCTACCACCACAAATATAGAATCAACTCCTCTTTGCGTCCTCGACAAACCCAATACAAAATCCATGCTTATCGCCTCCCATGGCCTCTCTGGTATGGGCAATGGCTGATAAAAACCTGCATTCTTCTTTCGGCCCTTCGAATGTTGACAAATTCGACACCTTTCAACAAACCTCTTTACATCTGCTCGCATGCCCGGCCAAAAATACGATTCGCTCAACTTCGTGAATGTTTTTTCATGTCCAAAATGACCTGCTAAGCCTCCACTGTGCTTCTCTTTCAACAAGTTCTCCCTCATGGAGAAATTCGGAATGCACAGTTGATTGCCTCTGAACAACAATCCTTCCTGGATCATGTAGTCTATCCATGGGCTCCGATCTCTGAGAACTGGATTCTCGACTGCTTCGTATGCTTCTCTGAAGTCTGTATCTCCTGCGTACATGTCCCTTAGGTTTTCAAAACCCAATGTCTTGACTCTAAACTCTTGCAGCAACAAACATTTCCTTCTCAAAGCATCAACTACTTTGTTAGCAGTCCCTGAAATGTGTTTGATCACAAACGTGAAATTCTGCATGTACTCTACCCATTTTGCATGCTTCTGGTTCAACTTCTCTTGTTGACTCACAAATTGCAATGCATGATTATCACTGTACAGTACAAATTCTTTTGGGATTAAGTAATGCCTCCACTTCTTTAATGCCTGTATGATAGCGTAAAATTCCTTATCATATGTGGAGTACTTCAGTTTGGCTTCATCCAACTTCTCGCTGAAATATGCAACCGACCTGTCATCCTGACTCAAGACCGCTCCTATGGCATACCCACTGGCGTCACATTTCACTTGAAATGTCTTCTGAAAATCTGGCAACACCAACACTGGTTTCTCTGTGATCTTCCGCTTCAATAGATTGAAGTTTTTTTCAGCCTCTGCTGTCCAATGAAAAACCTTATGCCGCTTCTTCATGGTGTCCATCATTGCTGCGCTAATCCCACTGAAATTCTTGATGAACTTTCTGTAAAAACTAGCCAAACCATGGAAACTCCTCACCTCGAAAACATTTCTCGGTGATGGCCAATTCCTGATCACTTCTACCTTATTCGGATCCATCTTCAACTCATTCACCGAAATAACAAAACCCAAGTAAATGAGTTATATCTTCATGAATGAAGATTTCTTCATATTTATCAACAACTTCTCTTGTTGTAGCTTTCTCATTACAATGGCCAAATGTTTCAAATGTTCAGCCTTCGTCTTACTGTAGATCAATATATCATCCAGATATACGACTACAAACTTTCGAATGAATTCCTTTAGGACTTCATTCATCAGCCTCGTGAATGTGCTCGACGCATTTGTCAAACCAAACGGCATGACCAGCCATTCGTACAAACCTTCATTTGTCTTGAATGTTGTCTTCCATTCATCACCTTCCCTCATGCGAATTTGATGATATCCACTCTTCAGATCAATCTTCGAAAAAAAATTTGCCCCACTCAGGCAATCCATCAGATCATCCATTCTCGACAGTGGAAATCTGTACCTGATGGTAATTTTGTTGATCGCTCTGGAGTCTGTACACATTCTCCAGCCTCCATCCTTCTTCGGACTTAGTACTGTTGAAACAGCACACGGACTCAGGCTTTCTCTGACCAGTCCTTTGTCCAACAAATCTTGGACCTGGTTCTTGACCTCCTCATTTTCTCGTGGTGTCAACCTGTATGCAGCCTTATTCGGCAAACTCACTCTCGGTATGAGGTCAATATGGTGACTCACACTTCTCATTGGTGGCAACGAATGAGGTAATTCATCCACGATGATATCAGCGAACTCTTCCAGCAGTTCCTGAATCTCTTCTGGCAAGTCGTCCACTCTTGTGCTAGTCAGGACAATTCTCGGCTTTCCGACAACGAAGAATTGTGGATCTTCATTCTTCTCCATCTCTGAAAGAAGTTCCTTCCCACTCATGAGAAGTATTGTGCTGTCTACTTCCGTCTTCACTTCTTTATCTTTTATCGGAAGAAACTTATGGGTTCTCCCATTCTTCTCCAGTGTATATGTGTTCATTCTCCCATCATGAACCACATTTCTGTCATACTGCCATGGTCTACCCAATAACAAATGACATACATCCATGGGAATGACATCACACAGAATCTTATCATTATATCCCCCAATTTTAAATTCAACTAAACATTGTTTAGTGACACTCACCTGATGTCCTTTTTGTAGCCATGATAGTTTATATGGACTCGGGTGATCAGTAGGTTTCATCTCTAATTTCTCCACCATCTCGGTCGAAACGAGATTGCATTTCCTGTCCCTGGTTGTGCAAGCTGTTCTGAACAGTTTGGTCCTTTACCCCGATCTTTCCACCTCTTTCTCAGGTGTCAAAAGGACTTTATGCATTCCAAGCGATCTTCCGTTTTCTGCATCTTCATTCTTGACATCACGCCTCTGCGCTTCAGTGATGTGAGCTTCTCCTGCGTCCTTCTTTTTCTCTGGACACTCAAATGACTTGTGCCCATTCTTCCCACATGTGAAACATGTGATAACTCCTCCTCGGCCTCTACCTCGACCTCTAGTACGAGGAAGAGTATTTGCGTCAACATAATCACCTCGCTGATCAATCTGTTGTCCTCTCGTTTCAACATATGGCTTCCTCTGTTGCGAGGTTCCACCTCTCTCAATATTACCCTGAGGTATTTTCCACTCCTCCTTGGGCTTCTGGAATTTATCCTGGGCAACTGCCTTGCCTCTGGGCTGACTCCTGCCTCGCCCTCGTTGTCCTTGCTTTCGGCTCAGCTTTTCTTCGGCTTTTAGAGCCATTTGGTACGCATTCTCAACTGTCTGGATGGTTACTATGCTCAATTCATCCTGAATGTCATACCTCAGACCATTCAGATATCTCGCCACCTTCTCATCATCGCTCTCCCGATGACCTGCTCTGATGTTGAGCCTACAGAATTCTTCGGTGTATTCCTTCACCATCATCAACTTCTGCCTCAGGTTCTGCATTCGCCTGAACAGTGTGATCTGATAATCCCTTGGGATAAATTTTGCCTTCATCATACCAATCATTCGATCCCAGCTTTTGATCTTCTGTTTTCCTTTGGAATGTCTATCTTCCTGTAGCTCGTCCCACCATAATGTTGCATGTCCCTTCAATCGGGTGACGGCATGTATGACTTTCTTGTCCTCTTCGATCTCCTCATAGTCGAAGTAGGTGTCAAGAGCTCGGATCCAGTCCAATAGCTCTTCCGCATCCAGATTTCCTTCATAGACTGGAATGTCCATTTTCGCCTTTGCACCCATCCTGGCTATGGCTTTGATAAATCTCTTGGTTGATGCGTCTTTTGCTGTGACCTGTTCTTCATGTCCAGCTTCCTCTTCAACCTCGGAATCGCTAAGGTCCCCAGCACCAACTCCGCGTATTTGTGCTGTCTCCATCTCCTCGAGCCTCGCTCGAAGATCTCTCATTTGCCACTCCATTTCTGGATTTCCTGCCGGCCTACCTCTTCTTCGCACCTCCCTTTCTTCGGGATCTGGTGACTGCCTTTCCCTTCTGGGCGGCATGATGAATTCCCCTTCTCTGCTATAGAAAGAAAAGAAAACCTCGCTCTGATACCACTCTGACGCAACCCGTACTCCCCGTAGCATGGTCGCCTACACCAGGACCTTCTCTTCTCTCGGCCCGAAGAGTACAATACTCTCCTATCTTCCTACCGGAAGATCTACCCACATATTCTTCCTGGTTCGATCCCCCTCTCTGCACTCGGAGGATCAGAACTTCACGCCTTCGTGAGTTCAAATTTGAATCCTGGACTCTCGGATCTCCGAGACCCGAGATGTCGGTCAATCGCTGAATTCCCTTACTCCGCTATCGGAACTTTGCTATATTGCGACTTCGCGATTCGCGACGATCAATACTTACGGTTCCAACCACCGATACGCGATACGCCGAGATGCCAATCTCGCGATCTCGCTCTTTCGTGTTCTCGCCACTCACGAGACTAATATCTTAGCCCTTCGACTCCCGAGACCCGATGTCCCGAGATCACCTGCCACGTCCCCACTCTCGTGGTCCCCACGATCTATGAAATTCCTCGGAACTTCGCACCTCACGATCTACGCTGCCAAGTTTCCAATCGCTTCCACGCGAAACACCGATATGCCCGATCCACGCATAGAGTTACTCTCCCCGTGATTCTGATCGACGCTCCTGCTCTCTCGGACTTCGAACTTCTTCCGCCTTCACTGTAGACTTCACGTCCACTTTCCTCCTTACACAATCTTTGAACATGAAAGGTCTCCCCACGAGACTCGTGCGCCAACCTGCTTGCTTTCTTGCGCGACTTCTCCGCCGCCTTGTAATAACTTTGAAGGCCTATCCCTCCTGAGCTTTCACGACTTCAATTCCCTCAGGAAGAAGCTCTTGCACGCATTCCTTGCTGAAAATATTCAATCACGCTAAGTGTTGAAGACCTCGATCCTGCGCACTCCTGCAACAGAAATCCTTAATCCCTTTTACTCAGAATCGCAACTTTGAGTCTTCGTCTAGCATGCACACACTTTGCACGGCTCCAGCGCCAAATCTTCACTTCTTGGAACTTAGAACAAAATTTATCCCTACTTGAACCCTGCATTCAAGCACTCCTTGCGGACAGATTCAACTGCACTCCTTGCAGGAATTCTCTGGTTCAAGATAGAGAAACAATTGAAACTAACTTCTTGTTTTCACAGACTTCACTTCAACCATGAAATCACATACACAACATATAAAAGAAAATGTATAACAAGAAGCAAACATTCATGAGCATAATATCATCAAGACACAGAGAATAACACAACCATGGAATTGAATCAAATCTTTCTCTTCTATTAATTCAATCTGTACATGGGTGTTCTTCACAAGTTCTCTGCTTGCTCTCCTCTTCTGCCTCTCTGTTCTCGCTTATTTTACAATGTACAAAGGAGGGTGTCTATATCCGTTTTCCCTCTCGGGTTCTAAACTATCAAATCTACAATTAAATTTCTATATAACAGCATTAAATCTATTAAATGCCTTCCTATCTACTAAGGACGAGAGCTTAAAGGCTCAAGGTCCCATTTACGATACAAGTGCGCTTCTTTATGAATGACTTCAATAAAGAGCGGCACAACAACTTCCAAGGTATTTCAAAATGTGTGTTGGATCATCCAGCTGTCTTTTCTGCTCCATGCACTGGCTCGCTTGATGAGTGAGCGATGCTCCTGCATCATGGGCCATTTTATTTTTGGAGTTACACTCCGTGGAAAATAGGGTTTGTGGCGAGTCCTAAAACTAGTCAAAATCATGTGTTTCGGGTAAGAACATCATAACTTCTACATAACATATCCAAATTTAGTGAGACCAAATGTGTTGGTTAGGGTACAGTCTGTAGTACTCTATGTAACAGTTTCAAATCAATTCATCAAATATTTTGTATGGGGCACGCTCTACAATGTCTCTCTCTAGAATAAGCCAAAATTCAACAAGGTATGCCATTTTTGCTATAACCTATTTTCTGAGAGGTTCCAAGTAGTGACACTTGGAGGAATTTCATAAAATGCACTGAAGAACATTGCGTATCAGTTTTAGAACTTTATACATTATAGGTTCAAAGTTATGATTACTTCAAGTTAGGGTTGTTGACTAATCCAAAACTAGGCATGTGAGACTAAAGAAAAATTTGATGAAAATGCTAGTCTCTTGTTTTTAAAGTTAAGGAAGGTTTGCAGGAATGTGATCATATACACTAGGTCTACTAAAGAGCTACAAATCATAATTGGATGATGAAATTTATGAGGGCTTTTGGTTGTGGTACATGTTGAGTACATGGTTGAGACAAGTAGTTGATGAGTTGGCGCACATACATGAGGTGTATAGTTGATGATGTTGGTACATATTGATGATTCATATTTGATGAGTAGTTTACACATGATTGGTACATATTTGGTACATGGTTGGATGCACTTGTTTATGGTACAAGTTGATTACAGGTTGGTGCATGGTTGATGCACTTGTTTATGGTACAGGTTGATTACAGGTTGAGGTACAGGTTGATGCATGGTTGATGCATTGTTCATATTTATTGGTACAGGTTTACAGTGGTATATCTCACAGTGATAGTGTGACAGTGGTTCCATCATTCTACTTCTACTTCAGGGTGGTAGGACGGGGCAAGGACATGTGGTTGTAACCACCTTTTGGTTGTAGCTGGAGAACATTGGGGGTTGTAGCCTCCTTCTGGTTGTAGCCAGAGAATTGGGGAGCTGGAGCTTCCCTCAGGTTGTAGCCTGAAAAAATAGGGGGTTGGAGCATCCTTCCAGTTGCAGCTGGAAAACAAAGGAAGTTGGTTCTTCCAATGAATGTAATTCTTCAAGACATATAAGAAAAAGGATTCGATGGTTTTCTCCCGATTTGGGTTTCCATGTAAAACACTGGTGTACTGTGTATATGTGTGATTTTTTATTTCTTACTGCTCATTATTGGATAATAATTCTACATTGATATAACATTTGAAGAAAAAGGATTATAATTACGCTATTATTGATTCAACCCCCCTCTTAGTAATCCAACATTTTATACTCCATTTTCATGGTTGAATTCTTTATATATGGGATTTAGGAAGTTATGGAACATAAAAACCCATAAACCTCACCCCAAATGTCAATACTAGATTTTCTTTTATCCAAAATTAACATGTACATGGATTACTAACAAGGAACCCGCGTACATACGCGAGTTTCTTTAAGGAATGTCACATACACTTTGATAAGTGAGCTTTTAAATAAGTTTTTGGGGAGGAAAAATATGATATCTCCTAATCAGTAAAAAAAATTTTAACCAAGTGAGCTAATGCAAAATATATATCAATTTTGATGGAGGAGGGATTTTGGTAACTCTTGTATTTGAAGTGCGTTCTTACCCCAAAACATTTTTTTTTTCTTGCAAAGAACTTCAACATGGATACATACAAAAGAAAGAAAAATTTTGAAAAACTAATTTATGAATCTCAACAATAATGGGGCTAGATAACCGTTAGTTTATTTGGAAAATGGAAGTTTTCACTTTGTTTTTTATTCATTGAGCTCACATAAAGAGCATAGAAGATAACATACGTAGAAAAGAAAAAACTTTCTACTTTGTTTCTAATTTTCGAACACTGCACAAAGCGCATGAACAAGAGTATGCACAGATCATAAAGAGTAGAAAACTAAGGACAAAAATAGAAAACCGAAATATTAACTTTGTAATTTAAAAAAAAATGGTGTACATTCATAGTTGATACATTTGGATCTGATAAAAATGGTTGTATCTTGGGAAAATACAAACATTTTCGAGTGAAACAAAAAAGTGTTTACAATTGAAAGAAACACTCTCGATGAAATGGAACAATATGGTCATTAAAAAACCACACATAAAGAATATAACCAATAAATATGAAAACACATGTTCGAGTCTCGATCTACTATGGGAGTAGGACATCAAATGACATTTGATACCATGTTCAACAAAGTAAGGTATTCCTACATAAGATCAAAACTTTAAGAAGCCACTCACACAACCAAATCAAATATAATAACATCAATGTTTTGATGTTCTTAAAAATCTCTAAGGGGGAAACTGTTCATGACCCAATCCAATGTGGCGACTTGAGGAAATATATTAATGGAAAAGAAAAAATATTTTACAAGAGAGTTTCTCACTCACAATTGATTATTAAAAAATGACCCTACATGCTCTTTAAATAGAGATCATGGACCAATTGGATGTTAAACCATGAACCAGTATAGACATCCATTAAGGTATGAGAATATGAGCCATTGGATCACTCTATGGATAAAACATATCGTCATTGCTAGATTACATCACTACAAATGCATACTAATGAGAGACACTTTTACCTAAAGGCACATCAGGCCGAGTTGATACTAATAGACACCTAAGTGTCTAAATATCCTAACAAAAACAACCAAAAACTATATTGGAAAACTAGGATATAAGGAAAAGGTGGAATAGGGAGAAAAAAATGATAAAAAATGGCAATGGAAATATATATGGACATTGAATAGTCCTCTAAATGCAAGGATTTTCAATTGGTTGTATGTGTTTAACATTTTTTTGACTTGCGATAATCTCCAAAAGAGAACACGGCATGGACCAAGTAATTCTATAATGTGTAATATCCAAGAGGAGATGATATATCATCTATTAGTCCATTGACCATTTCGAAGAGAAATATGGTTAGAAGCACTAAAACTAATTGAAGGTGAAGGGAAGTGAGAAGATGAGTCTTTTACAACATGCTTCGAGGAATGGTAAATAGATCAGTTTCATGACATGATGCATTACTTTTTATCGCAAGAAAAGTTAAAATGCAAGACCTATATTTTATTTAAAAATTAACAAAACTATGGGTTATGGATTTTTGATGATGCTTGTCAAAAAAATCCAAACACGTGTAGAACAAATGGTCTCATCCTTTACTTAAGAAAAAACACTTTATTATGTTTAAATATGCAATAAAGCTAAAGAAAAACAATAAGTAGAGTTTTATGCATTATGGATTCTACTTAAATAAGTAGATTTTTATTCAATCTTTACCAGTATAAAAACTTTGTAAAAAGCAATTGACATTGAAGGACAAAATACTTGGTCTCTTTTGTAATATCATCTAGTTTTTTGAAAAGATCCATGAGTAGAGTAGAATGCAATTTGTTTTTTTGGGAAGAGATCCAAGAGTAAAGTAGAATGCAAATTGTTGCTTTTGAATACATATGTTTTGATCTTTTCAGATTTTAAAGCTAAGCCTCTAAGCTTTTTAAAGGTAAGAGCCTCTAGTAGACTAAGAACCTCTAGTTGTAAATGATTATTTTAAATCTATACACATTATTAACCCAAATTTAATTTAACAGGTGTGTTATAATCAGATTTTTCTTATCATAATTCAAATTTGATTATTTATAAATTTTTGGTATATGATAAATACATTTAATCTTTATAAAAACTTTAAAACACTTAAATTATAGATTCGAAAACAACATAAAATTGAACTATAAATATAATAAATTCATTACGCGGTTTGTTTGAACTGATCTATGCATTGAAGTCAATTGTACTCTTCATTGCATTGGATTGGTCACGTTTTAAGTTTTATAATTTTATTCTTTAATGCATCTTTTTCCTTAGATTTACATGTTATGTTTTAATTGGATATATCAATGGTGTCATACATTAATTTGGTGTTTGGTTAGATTTTGACCTTAAAAATAAATTATTAACACATTTTTCTTACCTTTAAAATTTCACCAGTTTTTCAAACCTTGAAAATCTTACTCCTGTACCTTCCAATGCACCCGGTTGCTTACGTTTTACATGTTATGATTTAAATGATTTAAATGGCTCTATGACTTTATATTAAAAAACTTGGTCACGGGTTATGACTTGATGTTAAAATAATAATAATATAGTGAAACAACAGCAGTTCGGAGAGCAACTAAATTAGTGGTAACCAGTCAGAACACATTATCTAAAAAATAGAAGACGTGTGAGAATAAATCGAAGGAAAAAAGTGGAGATCTGTTTCGAAGAACATTATTTTTTTAGGGGGGGAACAGTGAGCGTGAATATCATTTTGCTCTCCCCACGTCTTACTGTTTCTAAGTAGTCTATATTCATTCTTGTCAGTATACGTTCATTTTCTAAAATTTACACAATTTTGTTCATTAGTTTTAATATTTTGAAAATAGAGCTTTTTAAAAATGGAGTTTTAAATTTAATATTTTTTTTTCCAGATTTCCGTAGATAGTTTTGATTTCAGTTTGAAAATAATAATAAAAAATTAAATGAATTTGATTTATCTGCATATTCTTGATTTAAGTTAAAAATTAATTAATTTTTAAAATTTGCTATTTTTTTTTTTAAGGATAGTGATTTAACTACATATAAGGATTAAGATTTAAGTTTGAAAATAATAATAAAAAATTAAATAATTTTTTAAATTTGCTATTTCTTTTGAAGGATAATGATTTGACTACATATAACGATTAAGATTTTTCA
>ML824864.1:0-11496 GCA_009831015.1 Picea engelmannii
TATATAAACCATCTATTTGATTAACAGAACTATGGCATAATTGCCATGGGTATCAACTCTAAATCTCGTTGGAATTACCCTCCATTCTTTGATTATACCTGGATATGTTTGATAGAATTTTGTACACTCATTTATTTGAAATTTCGCTACGAATTCGACATTATAAATGTATTTATAAGTGGGGGACAATTTATACATTACTTGGATGTGCCCGGGTTTGAATGAGCGGACAATGACCTGCTGACTGTTTAGAATGTTCCTTGTCTCAATGTCAAGTTTCTCTAAAGCCTAGCTTATCATGTCATTGTATGGAATGACTCTCAGTCATGTGGCTATTTTGTGAAGCTCAGACTTAGCTATGTCTCTGAGTTTATTTTTAGTCATTTCATTCTTGAAATCATCAGGGCAATTCCTAATCTCATAGTTTAAAGTTTCAAAAATCTACCTCCAAGATTTGACTGAATCCACAGCATGTGGCGTAGTCTCAAATATAACATCTCCATCCAGATTTGAGCTTTCACCTGCCTCCTCACACTTCTTAGGTGCTTTTCTGGGTTCCATGTCATTTGTGCTAAAATGAAAACCTGTTATAGAGAATAAATGCGTGATTTCTTCTGAGTGTAACTCGCTCCTAGTCTTGAGAATAAGAATGAAATTCAAAATAACAAACCTTTATTAACCTTTAACCTGTCTTAAATTTAGCGTACCAATACAGATGATAAAAATTAAATTCTTTAATGGGGATGATACGCATGGAGATACACACTTTATGTCAAAAAATATCTTCATTAATCCATTATAGATACTACCACATATCGGCGATTCAAAACTAGGATTTCGAAAGGCATGTCATCGAAAACTCCAAATAGCAAAACGCGAAAAGTTACTTAAGAGCCTTAATGCTTGTTTTAAAATTAAGTTAATTATGTTTAAGCTCTTAATTTTTTTGAGACTTTGTGTTTCGGAGTTTTGAGTATCGTGTCCCCAAGAGGCATGACACAAGTAAATCCTGAATCGCGAAACCGCAATGGGATTTATTTAGGTGTTAATCACTTGTTTTAGCCCTTTAATTAATCGTGATCAGGGGTTAGTCTTTACTTTTCGTGGACTGGAGTGTCGAGACTCCGATGGCTCTTTAACGCAAGAAATATTGAATCGCAATGGGATTTATTATCATTAAACCTTCTTACTTATTAATAAACATAGCATTAGCTTTTAAGAACTGTGTGACTTTGGGAATCGGGGTTTAAGGAGACTCAAGGTCGACTCTTTGATTTCCCGAATTGTGACTCATGAATGATCTATTAAGTATGTTTTAAACTTTAATTAATCATGATTAAAGGTATTTTGTGAAAAGCGCGTCAGGACATTTGAAATGCTTCTTAAGTTGGGATGGCCAAAAAAGAACATGCGGAAGACTTAGAAGGCCATTAACATTTTTAATTATTACTTTAAAACCTGTTCCCTTCCTTTTAAAAAATCACTTTTTTGAGACTTCGATACCAGGACTTTGGGGTTGTCATCAAAAAATATACTTTTTGAATAGCCGAACCCCGAAACCCAAAAATCCCGAAACACCTTTTGACCCCATTTTTAGAACTAAGGGTGGCTCCGTAACCAAAGAAAAAGGAGATTTGGATTTAGAGAAGAAAAATAAACTTTGTTTCAACATAGGCTCCATCTAGAGATCTCATCTCCTTGCGGGATGAGAAGAACAGTAGACCATGTTCCTTTATTGGAAAAATGGATTCATTAGCTTATTTCTGCAAAAACTTGTTCAGAAAGAGGGTGCAGGGGAAAAAGGGGGTTTCATATTTATCTATGAAAGTCACTATTTAATATCACTCTTAGGACATTTAACTTCCTCTTTCCTGATACTCATTTGTGGTCTACTTAAGATAACCCAAACAACCTTATGAATTTTAATAGGTTCTGTTGATCTTGCTTGCCTCAAGGTGAAGTAATTTTAATGTTTTTATTCAGGGAGTCTTGCATGAACTTGGGATGTAGATCAAACTTCAAAGAAAACTAATTTATGAGAGTACAGTATAATTCATGTATAACAACCTTACAAATATCTTAAACATTGCTTCACTACCAGCGAGCCTGTTCAGTTCCCTGGTGAAGTTATTTGATTCCCTTTATTGAATTTCCTTTCACCACTTCAAAATGTAATTTCTCATTTAAATGTTGAGATGAGGGCAATCATTTTATGAATTTTCTTTCATCATCTCTTTTTGGACTAGATGGGGGCAATCAATGTTTTTGAACTTCCTTTCACCATCTATCTTATACTTTCTTTGACATGAAGTGGGGGAAATCAATTAGTACAAAGTATACCAGGGGTGAGATATGTGTATAATTTTTCAATAGAGGTCTGCCAACTCACTTTGATTACTCTGGATCAGTTTCTTTTCGGCCTTCAAAACATCTTAGTCTCCAGGAAAACTTATGGGGGAATTTTATTTCCARGGACCTTCTTTTGAGAAAGACTAAATTTTWTTRGAAMCTGTTAAAAGAACTAAGAGAGTCAGGATTAGCCTACACAGATCTTTRCTCAATAAGAGTTTGAAGAGTCACGAGGACTTGYCTTTCTTCTAAAGAATTGTTTGTCAKCTYTYAGAGCTAAAGTGTAACCTCTCCTTCCTCTTTGGAAATCATGGGAAGGAGTCTGGGGTCAGGGGGAAGGTACCACAKATTGGGACAAGATGATAGAGAAGKCTTTAGATTTCATAAACATAGTTGTGGCAATGCAATCTTGACTTTTGGAACCCTTTTYAAGGTCACTTTACTTCTCCTATTTTATTTTTATCTTATCCAGGGGAATCCTTTATGATCCATAGAAACATTTCTCTCTTTTGATGATACCTCGAGAAAATATGTTCATACTCATGAGACCGTTATTTCACCTAGGTGATATTAATTTGAAACCTAAATATTTCGAAATTCATACCTTAGCCTTACCACTTCGTTCTCATCTTAGTAAATTATTTTTTATCACCTGTTTCGAGTGAATCAATTTCCTTATACAAGACCATCCATTTTCTTATTTTTGATGTTTGGGATGTATACCAGAATCCTGCAATAAGACAACATGAAAAGAGTCAAGGTTTTTAAGATTGATAGAATTCAATGTGTTGAATATTTTATATCTCTATTTCTAGGAGATCACTAACCTTTTGTATTTGCGGTGAAAGTAAAACTTACCGAAAAACTATAAAAACAGAAAACACAAACCGGTATGTACAATGGAATTTTGGAAATTGTTTATTGCATATAGTTCTTCAGATAACGCCCGTTGATAGGGGCGTTGAGGATTTTACCATCCAAATTTTCTAACAAAAATGAGTTCTTCCCTTCAGAAGCTGAGACTTTGAATGGTCCATACAAAATATGATCAAACTTGTCATTTTTTTTTTAGTCTTCCCTTCTAGCATCCCATTTCAAAACCAAATCACTAGGGAGGAATTCTCTATCTTTAGCCTTATGATCGAACAGTGCTTTCATGTTGTCTTGATATTTTTGCAACCTTTCATCTATCTTGGCCCTATTCTGTTGAACTTCAATCAGTTGATTTATTCTTCTTGTGACATGGTTTGGTTCTTCTTTTTCATCTTGCCAAAGTTTCATCACAAGTAGAGCCAGGTTTATGGGTAATACCACGTGAGTCCCATATACCATTTGAAATGGAGAAGTGCCAATCTATTTCTTGTTGCATATTCGATTCACCCACAAGACGTATTTCAAATGCATGTGCCAGGATTTTTTATTTTCATTCAACGCCTTCTTAATTATGGTAATTAAGATTTTATTTGATGATTCAACTAGCCCATTTCCTTGGGGGTAGTATGTCGTGGAGTGGCCCAATATAATATTGTACTTTTTTCAAAAGCAGACCATTGCCATAGATTTGAATGCCTAGGCATTATCTGTAACTATCTTTTGGGGACAACCAAATCTAGATAATACGTTTTCTTCTAGGAATTATATCACCACTGAATCTGTGGCTTTTCTAGTCAGGATAGCTTCTACCCATTTGGTGAAATAATCCATATTGGTCAGGATCCATTTGTGTCGTGAACTGGAATGTGGATTATTTTCGCCTATAAAATCCAACCCCCATTGTTGGAACGAAGCTTCTATTTTAACCGGGACCAGAGGTAGTGCTGGGAGTTTTTGCTTGCTTGCAAATAATTGGCATGAATTACAGGATTTGACTTTATCATTTACATCTGCAAATAATTTAGGCCAATAATATCCCGCTCTCAGGATTTTATAAGTCATTTCTCTCCACGCATGATGTCCTCTGCACACTCCCTTGTGGAATCCGTTTATGACCCTTTTGGTCTCTGATTCTACTAGAAAAACCAACAGAAAACCCAGAGGGTCTTTCCAATAAAATTGTCTCTCTGAAATACAGTACTTCATTGCATGCAATTTCAACATTCTAACTTTAGATGGATTCATATCACTTGGGCATTTCAAAGTCATAAGATATGATACTATATCTTTGTACCACACCGAAGTTGTAAACTTTTCTTCTATACTGGTTGTAGCTATTTGGTCGTCGAGTTCATCCATATCCATACATCCTTCATATTCTTGTAGATTATTTATACCGAGTGCTCTGAAATTTGATTCGGTTAGTAGCTTAGCCAAACCTTATCCTTTTACAAGATTTTTTGGTTTCACTTCTAAATCGAATTCTTGAATCTTAGCAAGCCATCAACCCCTCTTCCTGTCGCTATTAGGTTGAACCAATATATCCTTAACGGAACTAGTGGGTACATATGCAATTATCTTGGACTGTAACACGTAGGTTATGAAAGCCTTTAGTGCCTTCACCATAGCGTATGCTTGATTGTCCATTATGCCATATTTCAATTCTGCGTCTCTGAGGCTTTTACTGAAGAATGTTATTGGTTTCTCGAAACCTTCTTTGTTCTTTTGTTGGAGTACTTCTATGATTGTGTGTTCGGATGCAAATGAGAAGATAAAATATTCCTTGAGATAATCAAGTTTTTCCAATACAGGTGCTTCACCTATAATTTTCTTGATTTACGCAAACGATGCTTTAGCTTCGGCCATCCATTTAACTTCGTTGTTCTTCTTGAGCATATCTGTAATCAATTTCACAATTTCAACAAAGTTTGGGATAAATATCCTTAAAAAAATTATTTTCCCTAAAAATGACTGGATTTCTTTTACATTTATAGGAATATTTATAGTGTCCATAGATTTGACCCATTTAGGATCGATTTTAATTCCGTCCTAAGATAGAATATGGCCCAAGAGTTTACCTTATTGCATTGCAAAGAGAGACTTCTTGGGATTTAAAGACAAATCGAATTTGTGACATTTGCTTGAGATGTATCAGATGATCTTCATCAGCTTTAGAGAAAACAGTTAGATCATCAAGATAAATAACCACAAATTTATCTCTTTCACCAACGAAGGAAATATCCATAGCCCGCTAGAAGGTAGCACCTGCATTCATTAAACCGAAAGGCATTTTATCATACGTAAATGTACCCCAAGGGGTGGTGAAGGTTGTTTTTTCTTTATCGTCTTCGTTGACAACAATATGATTATAACCAAAAAAAATCGTCGATCATGGACATCCTATTTGCTCCGACTATTTTTGCTAAAACATGGTCCATTTTGGGTAGCAGATAATTGTCTTTAAGAGATGATTTATTTAAATTTTTATAATCTACACACAGTCTGATTTCACTGCTCTTCTTTCTGACCGAGACCAAGTTGGCTACCCACTAAGAGTACTTGAGTGGTATAATTATTTTGGCATCCATGAGTTTTTTCACTTCTTTTTCGACCACGGGAAATAAGATGGGATTGATTTACTTGAGCTTTTGTCTAAAAGGTTTAACACCTCTCTTTAAAGGAATATTGTGCTCGATCACAGTGGTGTCATAAGTTCGCAGCTTGTCATAAGACTAGGTAAACACATCTTTGTACTACTCAAGTAAATCTGTATATTTACCTTTCATCTCAGGAGGAAGGTATTTTGATATTTTTACTATTCTAGGTTTTTCTCTAGTGCCTATATCGCAATCTTCGACTTCCTCAGGCTGAGGCTGCAAAGTAGATTTCAATGGCAGATCATTATGGTCAAATAATATTTCTAGGGGGATTAGACCTTTAGGGATTTGATTATTTTTTAGTACTAACATGCGATGATTTGCGATCTTATCTTGGAACTCTTGAGGATCCTCCCCTTCTTGCATAATCCAAGTATGATCATTCTTGTTTTCTTGGTTAATGTGCATTTCAGCAAAGTCCTCCACCATTTCGAGGAATTTTCTAATCTGTTCATCATCTTCGAACACCTTCCAGTGTTTTATGTTGTTCGGTATGGAGGATCTACACCTCACCTCTATGTGATACTTAAGTTTTAAAGTTGTAGGAGATGAAAAAATTGAGGCTACTTTGGCTAACGAAACAGCTTGCAGATTTTCTGTACGGGGGATGTAATGGACATTAACTAGCGAGAAAAAAAAATCCATTAAATCCCAGGCGTAGTTTCTATAAGATCTCAATCTAGGGTGTTTGGCCTGATACTTTCAATTCATTTGTTTCACAATTAATTATGCATCTCCGTAGACTTCCAATTTTATTTTTTTTAATTTCCTGGTGGCCTCTAATCTCAAAACTATGGCTTCATACTCGCATACATTATTTGTGTAGTCTATGTCCCACTGCATTTTGTAAGAGAAAGGAATGACAAAATCATCTCCAGGTACTACAAAGAGTACATTATTTGTGTAGTCTATGTCCCACTGCATTTTGTAAGAGAAAGGAATGACAAAATCATCTCTAGGTACTACAAAGAGTACACCTGCACTTGCTCCTTCACATGATGAAGCGCTATCGAAATACATTTTCTAGATTCCAGTGCTATATATACTTTCTTTATCTTTTCTGTTTATTTCCTTCTATGAAATCTTTGGCGCATTCATCTAAATCGTCATCGATCGATAAAATATAATTTCCAAGGTCCTGATTAGTGACATAAACAGGGTAATTGCTAAGATTATGAGGATCACTTACCATATATGCCAACCATGTTTCCCGGTATAATCGAGTGAACTTCCATCTGAAGATGGGAATTGTGTCATACATCATGTCCAGCTGAAGGGATCCTCCAATATTAGCACCTGAAGACCTAGATAATAGCATACCATACTTCATAGGTATATCAGCAATAACCACATCCATCAAAACACTTTTTACCGGGATCTATGCAATATTTACCACTAAATTCTTAATCATGCCCATACATTTGACCTTTCTTGAATCAAATAAATACAGGTCTCTGTATGGCCTAGTAATTTTGAGTCCAAGTCTATCCATAATAGCCTTGGGCATCACGTTATGTGACGCTACAGAATCCAGCATGCAGTTATGTAGCAGACAATCATGAACATTTAGCGTAATGTAGAAAGGAGCAACAGTATCTCTGGCCCCTTCAAAATGTGGACCAAAAATTATATTAGGCTTATCATCTTCCAAATTTATAACATCATCTTTATTCCCCATATCTGAAAAATTTATCATGTTGGTGATTTTTTTTTGGTAAATAGGATTCTTTTCCAGTTCAACCAGAGGTATTGGTATTTTGATTTTGTTAATCTCATTATCCAGGATGAAACCTCCTATGATTTTTTCAGTTTCTTTGATTGGTACTTCGGTCTCCTTCTTTTCATCTTTACTTGTTTGTATTGCTTTGTTATCAGTTGTTTTTATTCCTGTCATCAAAGTTTAGTCTGTCTTAGTTTTGGCACCTTGTAGGTCAACTCTGTTTATCCTAGTGTTCTAAGTTTCAGTTCCCTTTGGGGATGGTTCATATACTTCGCCTCTCGGCAGGATTTTCTTTGGTTGGGTAGTTGTCATGTTTTTATTTTTAGACATTAGATTATACTTGTTTTGGAGATCAGCCATTATAGTGTCGGTGATTCCTTGGAAAGAAGGGTCCTCTATATTATTTGTGTTTCTATCCTCATTAGATCGATGTTCTGTTTTTAAAGAAGTCTCATAATCTTGTCTAGTTAAATGAGGTTGATAACAATCTTCACTGCGATTATTAATATCTTCTTCTAAATCCTCAAATTCTTGCATGTCATTACCTCCTATAAAATTTTCACTTTTTAAAGGAGTTTGAACCTTTTCATCTTCATTTTTAATTTGTCTTTGTTGTATTTGAGGATTAGGGTTCCTCCCGAATTCTCTCCTAATGAACTGATCTGCTTTAGATTGATCTAGTTCCATCTTTGAGATTTTATTTGAGAGTTCTTTAATTATCCTTGCCATATCATCCATTTTATCATCTGAGGATATCCCAGATCTTGAGGGTCTTGCTTGTTCCTTAAAATGTTTGGTCTCTCTGTTTCCCATTTCCACTTTTGCCTTTAATTTACCAGAAGCCATCATGTTTGACTCAATCTCTACGACATCGTCTTGCATTCTGGTAAGTTCGACTGTTCTCCTTTCTCTTAATAACAATGCGAACTTAGGTTCAAAATCCCCAGTTCCCCAGCGAACGTTACCTTTGTTTCAAGATGGGAAGGTTGAACTTCAACTGGTATCTTGTTATATAACTTATTAAATCTTTGGATGAATTCCATAACAGTTTCTAAATTTTTATTCCTTAAAGCCCCAAACTCAGTTAAATAATATAAGTGATCTTTCCTTTCACCCCATTGTCTGAGAAAAGAGTTTTCTAATGCGTCATAGGACAATATCGAACCTGCGGGAAAACTTTGAAACAATTTTCTCACCTGTCCTTCGAAAGATTGAAAAAACAATCGTGAATAAATGTCTTCATGCTTGAGACCGAGAATATCTACGAATTGATCAAAGAAATTTATATGTTCGACTGCAGTTAAGTCTCCCTCCCCTGTAAAATTAGGTGGGTTTTTCATGTAGTTTTCAGCTAAATCATGAAGGGGTACTGGGAGGACCAGAGGAGCGTATTTGGTGGCTACTTTAGCAAAAATCCTAGAGGGTGGGGGTGGGCCTTGACCACCCCCTCCTTCTCCTTCGACAGTTGCCATAGATATTCTAGGAGAGGAAACTGGTACGTTATAAAGGGGGTTTTCAAATATGTACAATGATCCTTTAGCTTCTTCAGGATGAAGCAACAAAGATTCTAAGAATCGTTTATCAGAAGACGAAAAAACTGAAAAAGAGGGAAACGAGATACGGGGATTCAGTTCTTCTGACTTGCAAGAAATGTAGAAAGGAGAACCTGTAGGGGTTGAATCTGAGTGTATGGTATACTCTTCTAGAATTTGTGAGGTTGGGAAATTTAGGTCAAGAGTTGATGGGATATCAATCGACGTGATTTTTACTGAAGTATTTTCACCTTTTCTTACGCAAGAGGTAGTCGGATGAGTTTTAGATTTAATTTCATGGAAAACAAAATTCTAGTTTATGGTCTCGGCTTCACATGTATTAGCCGACGTTTCTTCGGAAAGGGGTTGAGTGGAAAATTCTTGTGAAGTTATCATTTCAAGTGGAATCTTAGTCTTAGACTGCATGTACTTAGGTTGGTAGGTCGCAGTAGTTTTCTTAAGGAAACCCCTTGTTTTTAGAATTTTTTCGAGATCAGAAACAGGCTTGGTCTACTTATCATCTGGGTTTTGTTTGGTGTTCCTTTGACTGGATGCCATCTTACTTAAACGTGGAATCGCCAAGTGAATAATAACTTATCCTTTAAAAAGTGTTCACTCTTTGTTCACTATCAAAGCGAGAAACTCACAGATGTCATTCTCCCAGAGAAAATAGTTTTGTTTCTCTGTTCCCCGACAATGGCACTAAAAAGATGTTGTTCTAGAGTTTATACTTATGGCTTGAAAGTATAAAGTCTAGGCATCCAAAAGAGCGTGTATGATATAAATAAAGGAAAAACAACTCTTATGGGCAAAGGATCTATGGATGGTTTCTGAGTTGTCTTTGTATAGCTTCCAATTGTTCCTGGATGCTAATATCCCGCTCAATGACTGCCCATGAACGTTCAAGTTCAACCCGAGTGATAGCAGTTTTTAAGATGGTGTTAAAAAGAGTTAAAGCGATACTAGTCTGGTCTGTGAGACTGAGTTCAATATTGGGTTGTCTCGCAACATGTACTGTCATAGAGGAAAAAATGTTTTAAAGATTGTTTCTTTTTTAGGTTGTTGTTTCGATTTTAGATTGTGTAAGAAAAATTCCCAAATTTTGAATTAATAGTATAACATAATCAAAGGTCGTTTCTCGTATTTGAGATAAACTGAAAACTATGCATGAAATGAAAGAAAACATAAATCTGTAAACAATGTGAGGCATCAACCAAGGAAGAATCTCACTTTCTAACAGAAGAAGAAAAATACAAGAAGAACTTTAATGAAGCATAAGGTATAGAAATCTAAGTAATTCACAGGTTTTGTACCTGCTAATAGTCGGTACAGAGGAAAAATTGTAAACAAATTAGATGACTAGAATAATCAATCACCATAGTAGATGTTGTACTAAATTGAAGCTAAGCATTCATCAAAGATATATGAGGAATGATATTAAATATGAAATAATCAGAGGAACACATAACTCAAACTTGATAGGATCTAGAGTCCTTGACTTGCATTTGTATTAATTCTGGCAAATAAAAAATTTCTCTGATACAATTGGCCAAGGAAAAATCCCTTGATGTCTCTTTCAAAATTGTATTTACAAAGAGAATCATCAACCCTAAACGGTTGGTGTTCCCCTAATCTCCTAGGTGCTAATGGTTACAGAATACAAAATTCAAACCATTTTCTCGGTTACTTTTTTATTTTCTACCAGTTGGACAAAAATGAGCACATATATATTACTTCATCATTTATTTGAAACACTTCCTTCACTCGGTCCCAATCAATCTGTTAACTCACAAAGTAAAACCGTTCTTTCGGTTGAACTTTGTAGATGATGTCTTAGCTATTGGTTGCATGCTTAAGTTAGTGTTGTGTTTTTGTTGTTCAAGAAAGTCTTTGGTATTTGGTTTTGTCAAGATATTGGAAAAACACCAGCTTTCGGTGGTTTGGGCGAGCCCCCGACATGCTCATTAACCACCGAAAGCGTTCATTTTAGTCAGCAAAGTGGTCGATTTAAAATGCAAGCAACCGCCGAAAGGCTCTGATCGGGCAAAAAGAAAGCTCATGCTTTCGCACGAGCCATGTGTCAAAACGTTGAAATGATGGAAGTTTCAAACCACCGATAAGATCGCGTTGGAGGACATGATGATCGTTCGTGGATTTCGACCCAAAGGTTTCAAATTTAGGTGCATTATCCATAGCACGTCATCTCCAAATCTACGCTAAGCGATGACAGTCAGTCACGGTCGCACGGAGTTTCATTCCTTCCCAGCGACAGATACACTCATAATTAATTGATAGGTCATGTGTTCAGTTTAAAACTCCAAACGTCATATAGAGCCCAGAAATCGCTGAAGATATTTGCCAAACA
>ML824864.1:11596-55187 GCA_009831015.1 Picea engelmannii
TCAGACTTTCTATGCTAATACAGATCACAGGTTCCTTTCAGTTTTGATTGTCAGCTTTCCACCTTTCTTCTGCATTATTATCTGTGTTGTCAAGCTTTGAATGGATGTCATCCCATTGTTTAGCTCATAGCCTGATAATAATTATTTAATTGTTTCTTAGACCCTGCTTTGCACTGGTTTAGTAACAATTTGTTCTCCACCCACTTTAAAGCAACTTGCTGATTAATCAATCCTTGAGAGCACTGTCTATTTGTTTAACATTTTCACGTTTGAATGCCATAAGTTGTATTGAGTTGTCCCATTGATCCACCTTTTTAAATATAAAAATATTCATTTCTTAAGTTACCAAGCACCTTTGGTCTGCAACCATAAAGGGTTTCTTGGAGTGATAACACAATTGACACACCTGTCTAGAAACTGCACCAAAATTATGGAAGGCTCTGACGTGTCCTTTGATTCAAACACATATAACTTCCTATGAATTTTGGGCAGCCTATCTTCGATCATTCCCTTGTCAAACTTTGTTGACTGCAACTGTAGATTTGGCTTTAATAGCCACTCATCTATTTGGGTGGTGTCAATCTACTTCAATTTTTAAATCTCGAGTTGTGCTTCATTCCAACTCTCCTTGATATACATTTGATGCCTTACAACATTTATCTGTTCTAATACCCCAGGAAAATCACCTTTGTCAATGCCCAGTGTTTTTGTATCTAGGTTATCAAACACTTCTTCGCATTCTTTCCTAACTTCTCTTGCCATTTTCCTGCTTTCGACAATATTGTTTTCCCATGTCTTTAACATGATGTCTCCCCTGATCTATTCTTCTATAGTCAGCTTTGGAATTGTTGGTATTTCCTCTCTAGTCGAAAACCAGACTGCCTTTTGAAAAGAAGCGTGAGCTATTGTAACCTCTTTTTCTTTCAAAACCATGCTATCCAGTGAGTGGCTTACTTCCAGGAAGTAGTTTTGAACAATTTCTATTTTAGAAAGCACATTTTGTTGTTCCACTTGTAGTTTCTCATGCACCTCTAGTGCTTGGGCTCGAAATTATTTTATATTCACAACTTGTCCTTCAATAGACTTCAAATCATCCTGTATTTGTCTCAATAATTCCTCCTGTCGAATAACCTATACTTGACTCATTTGCATCTTCTTGTTTGCTTTATCTAAACTAGATTTCAACAATTGCATTTCATGTTTGTCAACAGTCCTAGTGTTTTCAACTCTTTGATTTACCTTCTCTTGAATATTATTTTTTCTGTGTCTTATTTGGTCCTGCAACTGAGTTATCATCTGATTTTTCTGCTTCAGCCTTGTTTCAGAGAGTCAACTGAGAATAAATTTGCATTTTCCAAATCTCCCATAGAGCCTTCTACTTCTGTGGTGAAGTATTCCTCTTCTAGGTTTTTCCCATCTACGAGCACTCTGTGTTTCTTCACCATTGTTCCTTCTCTTAGGTGCATTTCCTTTTTTAATACTACCTTCCTCTTCTTACTGAAAAATTAGTCAGAGGGGGGTATCTCTTCTCTACAGATAGGAGTAAGGTCACTTGCATATATGACTTTCTTATGGGGGATCCCAAAAGTTGACTCTATAGGAGTTAAAGATGCAATAGGGAAATTCTGAAAATTGAGATTCTCCTATTTTTTTGGGGATATCAACAAGAATATTTGATGATGAAGTTGGAATCGTTCGACTCAAATTTGAAGGAGTCTCAGATTTAGAACTCGTTTCAAACCCTGGATTGTTTCATTGTGAAACTTCTTCTTTTTGTGAGGACACTTCAGTATTCTTTGGATTTTCTTCTGCAGTCTCTTTATCATGAGAGTCTGATCCAAAACCTAGGGGAATGCTTCCTTGAGCTGGAGGAGGGGTTGTTGATTCTCCCTATAGTATCTTCGACAAACCTCTTTGCCTGTGCTTCTGGAAAGTGAGAAAGTTGGTTTGTAGATTGGGTTATAATGCTTGAACTCTGTCTAATATTTCCTCATAGGTTCTAGCTCCCTTGAACATGTCGTCATAGGGAGAAGCTTCATGTTCATACATATTCATATTGAAATGAATAAGATGACTTCCTACGATTTGATAAGGGTCATGTTTTCTAAGTTCAAGATCTACCAATTTGATGTCTTCCAGTGTTGCAGCTTCAACCTTGGAATGAACAAAGTTAAGAAATGAACACTTCCCAATCTGTATAGGAAAAAGTGGCCAGAACTTCTTCTGGGATGCTTTCAATTCTTTGTCTATGCCACCTGTTATTATTTGGTAGGCCACCTCCCTACACACCAGTCTGTCGGGAAGGAATTTCAGAAGTGTGTGAGGAGGAATCGAGCACCCAAAAACCGTAACATAGGAGAAACCCTCTCCAATAAACCAATCTGCAATTGCCTTGAGGTTTCCCACAACTGACTCTAAAATACGAGGGGGTGCATAACCATACAAAATTTGGTGAAACGGTATCACCATGTAGTGACAAATTGTGTAAAACAAGTCTTTAACATTCTCCTCCCATAGTTTAGAATGATAAACATGAATGGGTTCCGTACAAGTTGGGTTCCAGCTCCAATTCATCAAGGGGAAAGGAGTCATGTAACAGATAACATCCATAATATATGCAAACATGTAAATATATGTAGGTCGACCCTTTGATTTCACCATTTGGTACTCTACAATATCCTTAGTTAGATTATCTGATAAAATTTTACCCCAGTTGAAACTGTAACCCTCGGCTACTTCGTGTATAAGTGGCACCCATTCTGCAGGGAAATGGGTAGGGTTTTTCTTCCCAAAAATTCTACATAGCATAAAAGCTATATAAACCATGTATTCATTTAACAAGGTTGTGGCATAACTGCCATGGGTATCAGCTCTAAATCTCATTGGAATTCCCCACCATTCTTTGATTATACCTGGATATGTTTGATCGAATTATGTACACTCCTTTCTTTGAAATTCCGCTACGAATTCGGAATTATAAATGTATTTAGAAGAAGGGGGCAGTTTATACATTACTTGGATGTGCTCAGGTCTGAACGAGCCGATGACGACCTACTGACTGTTTAGAATTATCCCTATCTCAATGTCGATTTTATATAAAGCCCGTCTTATCATGTCAATGTATGGCATGAGTCTCAGTCATGTGGCTATTTTGTGAGGCTCAAACTCAACTATGTCTCTGAGTTTATTTTTAGTCCTTTCATTCCCAAAATCGTTGGGCAATTCCTAATCTCGTAGTCTAAAGTTTCAAAAATCTACCTCCAAGATTTGACTAAATCCACAGCATGTCGCATAGTGTCAGATATAAAATCTCCATCCAGATTTGAGCTTTCACTTGCCTCCTCACTCTTCTTAGGCACTTTTCTGGGTGCCATGTCATTTGTGCTAAAATGAAAACCTATTGCAGAGAAGAAATGTGTGAGTTCTTCTGCGTGTAACACGTTCCTATTATGAAAGTAAGAATGAAATTCAAAATAACAAACCTTTATTAACCTTTAACATGTATTAAATTTAGCGTACCAATACAGGCGATAAAAATTAAATGCTTTAATGGGGGTGATACGCCTGGAGATACGCACTTTATGTCAAAAAATATCGTCATTAATCCGTTATAGATACTGCCACATATCGGGGATTCAAAACTGGGATTTCAAAAGGCATGTCATGGAAAACTCCAAATAGCGACACACTAAAATTTACTTAAGACCCTTAATGCTTGTTTTAAAATTAAGTTAATTACATTTAAACGCTTAATTTTTTTGGGACTTCGTGTTTCGTAGTTTCGAGTATTGTGTCCCCAAGAGGCATGACACAAGTAAATCCTAAATCGTGAAACTGCCATGGGATTTATTTAGGCGTTAATCACTTGTTTTAACCCTTTAATTAATCGTGATCAGGGGTTAGTCTTTACTTTTCATGGACTGGAGTATTGGGACTCTGACAACTCTTTAACGCAAGAAATTTCGAATCGCGAAATCGCGATGGGATTTATTATCATTAAACCTTCTTACTTCTTAATAAACATAGCATTAGCTTTTAAGAACTTCGTGACTTCGAGAATCGGGGTTTAAGGAGACTCAAGATTGACTCTTTGATTTCCTGAATTGTGACTGATTAATGATCTGTTAAGTATGTTTTAAACTTTAATTAATCATGATTAAAGATATTTCGTGAAAAGAGCGTCGGGACATTTGAAATGCTGCTTAAGTTGAGATGGTCAAAAAAGAACATATGGAAGGCTTAGAAGGTCGTTAACATTTTTAATTATTACTTTAAAACTTGTTCCATTCCTTATAAAAAATCACTTTTCGAGACTTCGGTACCGGGACTTTGGGGTTGTCATTAAAAAATATACTTTGTGAATAACCGAACCCCAAAACCCAAAAATCCTGAAAGACCTTTTGACCCCTTTTTTAGAACTAAGGGCGGCTCCGTAACCAGAGAAAAATGAGATTTGGATTTAGGTAAGAAAAATAAACTTTGTTTCAATAGTTCCATTGAAAGTCTTATATATTACTCATTGAGTATAGACATCTTCAGTTGGTAGCTTCCTCAAGCAATCATTTCACATTTTGAAGAACTGACCCTCCCTTGTTACTCATACTTGAAGATGTGACTTTGCTAAAGAAAATTTTATATTCTTTGTCATCAACCTTAATCTATCCTTGCAATAGATTTATTATAAAAGATAACAATTTGAAAAATTTGGGTTAAAGAAGGCATACAACCATAATATACAATTCTTGTAACATGTGAACAATTTTCCCCCTTCATGGTTACCAGAAATATTCTTCTCAATTTCCATGAATTTTGTTACCCATCTCCCAATTATGGGTGATTACATGAACTCCTCTATCCAATACCATTACAATGACTTCTTTCTTGCTCAATTCTAAGTTTTTAGCAGAAAGTTATGGTCATTTGATTATTATGCAAAAAATCTTCTTGTTCACCTTTTATCCATGAGCAATGCCTATGCATATTTTCATATGTTCCTTAACAATTTCACAGGATCTCAACTGGGTTTTCTCACTAGCATAATTTGGACACTCTGGCCAATTTTCACCTTCATCTTATGATCCAAAATTGATCTTTTAAAGACTTGGTTAAGTTTTAAGCATGACTTCATTTACCAATTAGGAATTGATGAAAGAAAAAGAAATTAATGAGATATTATAGAAGCCATAATAAGAAATTTAGATCAGAATGTAAGAACAAAGAATCAACAAACCATAACAACAAAGTTGTTAACGCAGTTCGACAAGATTGCCTACATCTCCAGGCCTTTGTCTCAGTGGGTGAGGCTTTCTTATTTCTCTTCATTGCTTCAAACGTACATCAAAAAAGTGTCAAATGGATTAGAAACTAGTATAGTTTTGTTATGATCAACTTCAAGAATCCAACACAACTGATGGCACTGAAAACGGTTGAGCATAGCTCTCGAAATTGGCCCACAAATTTGCCCTCCTCAATGTCTTTCCTGCATGAAAATGGCTTTGGCTTTAAAATTCCTCAGCATTTCTCATGTTCTAAACCTCCCTCATGCTACTACAAATCCATGTTTTATATATATATATATATTTGGCATCAACCTCCCAACTTCCTCCCAAGTTCTGGCCTCAAATCGATCTCCAGATCTCCCAAAAATGGGCAAAAATCACAAAAAATCAGGATTTTAATCATAAAAATCTAAAAACTATAGAAAAAAAAACCCATATTGACAACAATTTGGGCGTGCAACCCCTTTTCTTCGGGCTCTTGGTCACATTCACTTTGCAATGTGGATGAGGGCTAATCCCCCCTTGTCTTTAGCCCCTAATTTCCAGCCCTTGGTCGTTGGCATGGCCATATGGCCTGACCCTAAGCTCCCACATGCTCCACTTGCTAGCTAGCTCCCAGGTTCATAGGCTCTGGTCTTCGAGGCTAGCCCTGTCGACCAGGGCCTATCCCAAACAATATTCCACGTACTACTCAAAAGGATAATATGTCAGTTGTTTTAAAAACAACCACAATAGACCAATCAGTTCACCCCCATTCATAAATTCGTTGGATCATCTTGTGAGGTCAAGGGTTCGAATCCCATGGAAGATATAACAATTTTTTGGACTAGCCAACATTGGCAAAATCTGGGGTGTCATGTGGTGCCCTCTGATTGGGCCACGTGTAAACATGTTATTGGAACGTACCACACAGTCAACGTACAATCAGTGCATAATCAGCTACTACGTCACCATTGTCCAACCCATTCACTTCTCCAGTGAGCTACCATGCCAGCATCCGTACAACCCAGTCATCCTGCCACGTCAGTGTCCGGACAGCCCAGTCACCCTGCCATGTCAACTTCCATACATCCTAGTCACCCTGCCATGTCATATTTTGTACAACTCAGTTGTCATTCATACTGCCACATGTTAGCCTGCCAATGGACCACGTCATGTACAGACTGCCATGTGTCATTCGTATAGTGCCACGTGTCAAATTTGTACTGGTGCCAACTCAGCCTGAAAAAACCAAATTTGAGTGACACGTGTCACCTCCTAGTGATTCCATGTTATAATGATGATGTCATCATGACATCATGCTGATGTCACCTATCCTACTACTAACATCAACAATACGTCCTATTGACTTTGACCAATTTGATTTTTTTCCTGTTTGGGAAATCGGTCAGAACGCGATATATCTCACATATGATGTCCATTTTCAAAAAAAACTATATGGATGAAATCAACATGATGAGACAGGCATGATAGCATTGGTTTTGTCTTATTATGGGAACTTTGATTTTTAGGCCTTCCTGGATCCATTTTGGATCATGCCTCCCCACTAAGACCTTTTGGTCCTCCAAAAGGATACTAACCAGTCATCAAGTATGGGATGGGCCACCCCACTTGTTCTTTGTCTTTAAATTGTTTCATGTGCACCTGTCTCATCAATATCAATTGCAAAACAACCATGAAAACTGACAACATATTGTTAGCCACTTGTACTCTTTCACATCTTACTGAAGCCACTACCATCCATGTTGAAAAAATTAGCAGTGATAACATCAAAATTGAGATTGCAAATGAGCTAATATGTTTGTAGTACTTGCATGACATTAGTTTATCTTGAAGAAAATTATGATTGAACTTCCATTCTACAACCATCTCATTTTCATGCTTAAGATCAATTGCTTGATTTGGCACAATTATAGATGTATTGCTTGCATAAGTTTCCTTCTTTAATTGTTCCATTGTTTGAAGAGATTGATTTGTTCTTATGTGATGAGCATGTACAACATATTCATTGCCTTCTTTAGTTAAGTGATATTGATTTTGTTCCCTGTAGAAGATTTATTTGTGATCATACAAATAAGGACTTCCTAAGACCATTCCATATGCATTGAGTGGCACCACATCACACATTACCTCATCCACAAACTTTGATTAAATTGCAAACTTTAAAGTGCATTGCTTTGTTATGTGCAATTTATGATTGTTCCTTATCCATTTAAGTGAGTAAGTTTTATGATGCATCTTAGTGTTTAATCCCAATTGTTTAACCACTTCTTTTGAAATCAAGTTAGATTGAGATCCAATATCTATCAATGTATTGATCTTGGTATGTTTCATTATCACCCTTATGTGAAACAACTTGCATCTAGAATCATATCCATCACCAATTTTACCTGTCAAACCAACTGTTGTGATTTTAGTCTCACTGCTGGAATCATATCCCAAGTCTATTGGTCGAGTTGTTGTTGCAAATATTTTCCTTGATTTCCTCTCTTTGAACCACTTCAGTCTCTTCTCAGGATGCAATTGCCAGCAATGGTCATCATCATGCCCTTCTTTCTTGCAATGCTTGATCTTATCTTCCCTTCTTGTCGTTGAATTTTCTTTCTTTCCATTCCCCTTTCTTTTGTCCTCTTTCCTTGAATATGATTCCCTTGATACATCAACTCTTGTTTTCCCTACTTCAATGTATGTTGCTTGAACATAAACCTCATCAATATTAGTAGGTCCAAACATAAATACAGTGTTACAAATATGTGCAGGAAAACCTCCTATATACTTCATAAGGGTTTCTTGGGTATGTAATGGAATATTCAACATTAATGCCATCTTATGAAATTCATCGGTGTATTCTTGCATTGTTTGTCCCTTTCTTAGTTTAAGACCTTGCCATTCAATTAAATCCTTCTCTTTATAACCCAAAGGATAAAATTGCTTTCTAAGTGCAAAAATAAAATCTTTCCATGATGGAAATACATTACCCACTTGTTGCGTGCCATTTTGCAAATTACTCTACCATCATATGAGTGATGTGCCTACAAGACGAAGTGATGCCAACTTGATTTGAGTTTCCTCATCCTTGATTTGTTGCACACTGCAATAAACTTCCATCTGTTTTCCCAATTATCAAGTTTCTCAACATTGACTTCACCATCATACATGGGCAATTCAAATTTCACATCAATATTAAGTAAAGGCATATCATATTTATGTTTATGGGAATGTTTTCTTGCGGTGTATTTTGAACTTGTACTTGAAGAAGAAGAAGATGATGGAGAATAAGAAGGTGAAGGAGGAGGTTTAGGAGGATCCTCTCCTTCTTCACTTTTTTCTTTTTTAGAATATTCCCCTTGGAAAGGCCTCTTTCATTCCAAGTAATCCTCATATAAGACCTTTACCATCTCATACATGGCGAATAATTTTTTTTGCAACTCGATCTTGTTCTGAGACATGCCTTCTTTTGATGTCGTCTCGTCACTCTTAGAAGTCCTCTTTCTTGATCCAACTCAGGATCCCCTTCTACAATATTTCCTTCACCATGATTCAACTTTTCCCTGGTAATCATGCAAACTCAAAAACCAACTGTCAACCTACTCTGATACCACTTGATCCGAAATTGATCGTTTAAAGACTTGGTTAAGATTTAATCATGAGTTCATTTATCAATTAGGAATTGACGAAAGAAGAATAAATTAATGAGATATTATAGCAGCCATAATAATAAATGCATATCACTAATCACAAAGAATCAACAAACCATAACAACAAAGTTGTTAATGGAGTTCGGCAAGATTGCCTACGTCTCTGGGCCTGTCTCAGTGGGTGAGGCTTTCTTATTTCTCTTCAATGCCTCAAAAGTACATCATAAAAGTGTCAAATGTATTATAAACTAGTCTGGATGTGTTCTTCTCGACCTCAAGAATCCAACACAACTGACGGCACTGAAAATGGTTGAGTGCAGCTCTTGGAATTGGCCCGTAAAGTTCCCCTCCTCAATGGATTCCCTACATAAAAATGGATTTGGATTTCAAATTCCTCATCATTTCTCTTGTTATGAACCTCCATAATGATTCTAAGAACCCCTGTTTTATATAGATTTGGAGTTGGCATCAACCTCCCAAGATATGGCCTCAAATCGGGCTCCAGATCTCCCCAAAATGGGCAAAAATCACCAAAAATCAAGCTTTTAATCATAAAAATCCAAAAACTATAGAAAACAAACCCATATTGGAAACAATTTGGGCACACAACCCTTTTTCTTTGGGCTCCTAGTCACATGCACTATGCCATGTGGCTGAGGGCTAAGCCCCGCTCATCTTTGGCCCCTGATTTCTGGCCCTTATTTGTTAGAATGGCCATATGGCCTGACCCTAAGCTCCCATGTGCTCCACTTGCTAGCTAGCTCCCAGGTTTGTATCCCCTGGTCAGTCGGTACTAGCCCCCTAGACCGGGGCCTCTCCTAAACAATATTCCATGTACAACTCAAAAGGATAATATGTTGTTTGTTTTAACAAGAACCACAATAGACCGGTTGGTTCGCCCCCTTTCATGAAGTTGTTGGCTCATCCCGTGAGGTTAGGTGTTTGAATCCCCTAGAAGCTATAACAATTTTTTGGACTAGCCAACATTGGAAAAATATGGGGTGCCATGTGGTGCCCTTTGATTGGGCCATGTGTCACCCTATGATTTGATCATACCACATAGTCAGCGTACAGTAAACGCACAGTCAGCGATCATGCCACCGCCATACATCCCAATCACATGTCTAGTGATCTACCACATTAGCATCTGTACAACCCAATCATCCTGCCATGTCAACATCTGTACATCCTAGTCACCCTACCACATCATCTTCCATACAACCCATTCACCCTGCCACTTCAGCTTCTGTACAACCCGGTTTTCATCCATACTGCCACGTTTCATCCTGCCATTGTACCATGTCATGTACGGACTGCCACATGTCATCCATACAGTGCCATGTGTCAAATTTGTACTGGTGCCAACTCAGCCCGAAAACACCAAATTTGAGTGACACGTGTCACCTCCTAGTGATGCCACATCAGCATGATGACTTGATCATGACATCATGCTCATGTCACCTGTCGTTCTGTTGACGTCAGCAGTACGGCCTATTAAATTTGACCAGTTTGACTTTTTACTTGTTTGGGAAATTGGTCAGAATGCGATATCTTTCGCATACGACGTTCGTTTGCAAAAAATATTATATTACCAAAATCAACGCGACAAGACGGATGCAATGGAATTAGTTTCTGTTAGGAACCTAACCTACCTAACCTACCTAACTCCTCAAGTGGGTAGAATAATATATTTCCATGTAATAAAGGTAAATATTAATGAAGCCTAACAATAAGGAGGAATAAGTCAAATGTAAGAAGACCTAATAGAATCTTTCTCTTCTATAAGGATCTTCCTCTAGATTGTTCTTTCGATAGATATATTTAGTATAAATAGGAATAGAGGGTATGAGAAGTTTTGTCTTGTATATTATTGTAATAGAGCTCTACTCTACTGGAGGTTTCCCCCTCGAAGAGGCAAGTGAAAATTTCTCTCATTAATCAAAGTGCTCTTTCTGGTGTTATTCTGTTATTATGATGTTGTTATGGTTATATCATTGTTTATCTTCCATTTCTAGATAATTATTTATGTTTTGCATACTAATTTATAAGTGGAATATTTCAAGTGGTATCAAAGAACCTTCCTCGGTAAAAAATTGTGGGTTAAATTTTTTCAGGGTAGAGACGTATTCCAACGTCTTTAAGCTACATAGATCTTTTGTTATGCGCATAAACATGCAGTCGGGGATTCATACATGTAGGAAATACAAGTGGTACTTAAGCGCACATCTGTTGGACACCCTTGTAACCCTTGTTGGTACCCCTTCGAGTGGTAGCATATCAGACAACACCTGTATACAGATTGACCTAGATCTCCTAAAGCCCTCCATAGATAAACTGATCAACTACCTGACTGCTATAGTGCCACCAAGAACAACACTCGGGAAGATAATATCTAGTACCTGGGTAGTCAGGTAGTACAACTAAGGGTATGGTCTAGCCTCCTTAGTTGGTGCCCTGAGATATTGGGTTGATTACCACTGTTGGACCTCGCACGTATATCAAAGATCTATAGCACAGGGAAAACCATTGTCTGTAGAACCCTTGAATACCCTAACACTTGGGAAGGAACCAGAAATAGAACCAACAATATCTATTGTCATGCTACAATGTCTTATGCATTTTGGTTGCAAAATTACTACACATTTCTTCGTGTTAAGCATTTGGGAATTTTGTCACTGCATTATTCTTCAGGATGAAGTATAACTCCACAGGAGTTAAAAAAAAAAGAGTATAGTAATTCTGTTGGCACACTTATTTGGGACCTATTCCATTGGATTCCCGTTTTCTCCCTAATCGCAGTCATACCCTTCATTTTTAATCCTTTTTGTTTCAGTGCACCAGACCCCTTCCTAGTTTCCCTATTTTTCCACCTATCCCATTATATTTCCCTTCAAGCACTGATCGTCGTGGTACCTATCACTTATAAGTATTTTTTTTTGTGGTCCCACCCACCCATTGTTTTCCTTACCCACACTTCCCCTTTCCAAATGGACACCACTCGCAACCAAGACCTCAAAACTTCTATCAATCAAGACCATATCTCCATCGAACATCTCACATCTCAAATCCATTCTACCAATTCTTGCATTGACAACTTGGAAACCAACCTCACAACCCAATTGAGCTCCCTCGAGTATGATGTCAATCAATTGTTGAACCACCCTACGAGGCCTTCCTCATCAGCACAAGCCAATGTTGTTGATTCCTCTCAATCTCCACATTTTCATTCCAACTTCTTTCATTGTGAACCCTGTCTTCCCAGTGTAGAGGTCAATAAATTTGATGTCTCTGATCCTACAGGTTGGGTCACTCAAATGGAGCATTATTTTTCTCTTCATGGTATTACTGATGAGTTGGCCAAACTTCTCTATGTTGTCCTCTATCTAGATCCTGAATGTTGGCAATGGTGGCAATGAAGAAAAAAATCATGTCATGGGTATATTTCTTGGACCCATTTTTTTGCTGAGCTCTATGCCCACTTTGATACTGATACCCAATATCTTGGTCGTTTGACCAAGTTGAAATAGTCCGTCACAATGGAATACTTCATCACTACTTTTGAGCATTTTTCTTTTTGAACAGAGGGCATGTTAGATGCATTCTTTCATGAATGGTTTATCAATGGTCTCAAGGACGAAGTCCGATCCCAGGTTCTCATGGACCGCCCTCCAACTTGGTTGGAAGCTACTCAACATGCTAAAGAGGCCCAACAAGTTGTTTTTTCCTAGAACAAAAAACCCCTTTTTGTTCCTCGTCCTTGACCAATTAATCCTAACACCCCTGTCACTCCCTTCAAGGTCCAGAAACTAACTAGGGATGAAATGGTTCAACGCCAATTGAAGGGTATTTTCTATAATTGTGATGAAAAATAATTTTTGGGGCACAAGTGTAAGGAACAAAAAATATTTATGGGCATTTTCGAAGATGTTCCTAAAGAGGATGTGACAGTTCCCTTGGTTGAATAAACCTCCCTCTCGATGCCACCTAGGAGCTTTCTAACCCACATGGCATTGACCCACTTATTTCATTGCATGACCTCACTGGCTTCTCGGCCCCACAAATGCTCAAGCTCATTGGATACATTAAGCACAGTAAGGTCATGATCCTTGTTAATTGTAGTAACACCCACAATTCTATTCATCGTTGCATTGCCCAGGAAACCAATTTCTATATTTGTGTTGTCAATAATTTTCAAATCATGATAGCCAATGGTGGGTCCATGAAATGTGGTGGGTGTTATGAAAATCTTCATCTTCAAATTGGACATTACCAACTGAAAAATCATATGTTTTCCATTGACATGGGAGGTTGTGAAATTCTGCTAGGTGTTGAATGGTTACACACTTTGGGTCCCATTCTTATGGATTTTAACGAATTAACCATGAAATTCCAATAGGAAGGACAAAGGTATCAATTCCAAGGTCTCACATCTAGTTCTCCTGAGATCATTAGTTCCCATCGTATGGAAAATCTCCTCAAGAAAGACCACTCTGGTATCATTTCTCAACTCCATTCTATTTAAGCCGTTGAGACACCCTCTGTGCATCCTGACCTCCAAGCTATTATTTCCAAACATCAAGTTGTTTTTTCCACCCCTTAGGGACTTCCGCTTTCTTGTGGTGTTCATGATCATTCCATTCCCCTTGTTCCTGGCAATCTTCCTCCCAATTTTCTCCCTTATCGTTGCCCCTTTTCCCAAAAGAATGAAATTGAGAAAATAGTACAGGAATTGCTCCAAGCGGGTGTTATCCGCCCTAGTACCAAAGAAGTTACTTGGCACATGTATCCCAACTTGTGTGCCCTCAATAATCTCACCATCAAGGAAAATTCCCCCATTCCTTTCATTGATGATCTCTTGGATGAGTTGAGTGGTGCTCAGTACTTCACTAAAATTGATCTGCGTTATGGATACCACCAGATACGTATGCAAGAAGATAACATACCCAAGACTACCTTTCGAACTCACAAGGTTCACTAAGAATTTTTGGTCATTCCCTTTGGCCTATTTAATGCCCCCTCCACCTTCCAAAGTGATCCAAAAACGAAGGTATTACTGATAAATCGCAAGTTATTTTAATGTATTTTAGGCATCAGATCATTAAGAATGTGAAATACATAAAGCTTATTATCTGGTTGCGGAATATCAAATGTGACTTTTACTTGATGCTTATTAATGAATAAAGAGATCATCCATTGATATCCATGCTGGAAATGAAGAGAATAGAACAACAAAATAGAAAGAGAAATAGAGACAAGAGGTTGATAACGGAGTTCACCAATCATTGACTACGTCTCCGGGCCCACTTCCAAGTGGAGGACCTCTTTATTGCTCTTTAAATTCTCAAAGTTCTCTTACATAGGCTCTTTGTTGTTACATAGAATGATTCATATCTTCTTTGCAAGACCTCCTTGCTCAGATTCATGCATGCCCCATCAAATTCCTCTCAAAAAACATGGCAAGAATGCCCCTCAAAACATGAGAAAAGGACAAAATATACAAACTGCTCCTTCAAAACCCTTAATCAAAAAGTCTCCTCCAAGCTTCAAAAGACCTGGTTTTTATAATTTTTAAGTCTCATATGAGGAATCCCAAATTACCTCAAGATATGGCCTCTTTTTTGGATCAAATCCCCATTCAAATGGCCTCAAAATCCTCAAAAAACCAATTTTTGGGCATAATATCAATCAAAACTCAATTCTGTAAAGTTAAAAACCCACTTTTATATAAAAATACACAGATTAGCCCCCTTGTCTATGCACGTCCCCCCATAACTGGTCATATGAAGTGCATATGGCCAAGCGCTAGCCCAAAGGGCTAAGCACTGGCCCATTCTCTACGCTAGCTCCTGGTTTTGGGCACTCTGCATAGAGCCTTGGCCTAAAATAAACTATGCCCTAAAGGATAGGTCCCCTCATGCAAATATGGGGATAAAACCCTAGTTATGTGGCATACCCGAATCCAAGGGCGGAGAGGTAGGGCGACAGTGGTTATGGCTTATGTCATGCCCCAATTGTATGAGTGAAAACGGTCAGAGTGCGATAACTCTCGCATACGACGTTTGTTTGAGAAAGTAAATATACTACCAGAATCAGTGCAATGAGTTGGTCGCAATGGAATTGGTTTCATTCCATTCTAATAACTTTGATTTTTGAGCATTTTCTAAGCCTGGGAAGCCTCCTGGATCATTCCTCCCCACTTTGGAAGCTTTTGGACCACCAAAAGTCTGCTTTTACTCAGGTAATAAGTGAGGTTACTGCCTCCCCACTTGTCCTATATCATCCATGCTCTCTACTAGGATAATGATCACCTGACTAATCACAACAAACATGAAAACTGAGATATCATTGTTTATCAAAGTAATCATTTCATTTATCGCACAATCATATACATTCTTTTTCACAATTTTCCGCCATACACCACTGAACAAAAACAAACTAATCAACAATACTGAGTATGAAAATGAAAATGACAAAACATGCTTCCCCTTTTGAACAGGGATAGTGATCAAATTATGCAGCTGAACCTCATGATGTACCTCTAGTGACACTTCATGATTGTTAGAAACATACTGAACCATCTCATGTTTAGCATCACAAACATCATGTTTTGTTACAGACATAAGTGTTAAACTTTTGCTTGCATTTACCATTCTTTTTAACTTCTCTGCAGCTACAAAAGACTTGTCAGTTTTCATGCGATGAGCACGAACAATGTACTCTTTCCCATCTTTCTTGAAGCAATATTTATTTTCCTCCCTATAGAATATGGATTTTCTATCACAAAGGTAGGGGCTTCCCAAGACAATCCCACATATTTCCAGTGGCACTATATCAAGCTCTACTTCATCATGATACTTAAAAGTGATTGCAAACTTAATTTTACATTGCTTGGTTACTTGTAAATTATTATCACCACATATCCATCCCAATGGGTATGGTCTAGGATGTAGCTTAGTTTCAAGTCCCAAGTTATTTACAACATCTTCACTGATTATATTGGCTTGTGATCCACTGTCTACAAGAGTATCAACTTTAACATTATGTGTTATAAACCTTATGTGGAAAAGTTCATTCATTTTACACTCATCATTTATATCAACTGATCTAGAAGAGCTAGTACTTGCAATAGACTTTATACCTCGGATTCCCAGAGCTACAACCTGTGTCTCATCACCGAAATCTGATCCAAGATCCACTTGAACTATCACAGCTATGGTATTCTTTCTTCTATGGTTGGCATACTTCTTTGGCTTCAAGTCAGGATGTAAGACCCAACAACGATCTTCATCATGGCCTACTTTCTTGCAATGCTTGCAAGTAGGCTTCTCCTTTCTTGATGTGGTTGTCTTCTTCTCTTTACTTTGCCCTGCATCCTTTCTTTGCCAAGTATCTGTATAAACACTATCACAAACATTCCCTTTAATGGATTCAATGTGAATGGCTTGTACACATACTTCATCAAAGTTAGAAGGATTTAGCATAAGAATAGTGTGCTTAAGATAAGAATGTAAACCACCAATATATTTTAGGAGTGTCTCTTTTGTATATAAAGGAATACCCAAATTTAAATCTTTCTTACAAAATATTTGAGTATATTCGTATACACTTTGACCTTTTGATTGCCTTAAACATTGCCAATTCATCATTTCTTGTTGCATGTAAGCTAAAGGGTAAAATTGTTGTTTTAATGCAATAACAAAATCATTCCAGGAAGAGATTGTTTTACCACTTTTCTTAAGATCATATCTAGTTTTGCTTTCCCAMCATATGAGATTTGTGCCTCCCATTTTGAGACTTTCTAGTTGGAACTTAGTTTCATCATCAACAATCTTTTGTATCCTGCAATAGACTTCTAATTGTCTCACCCAATTATCTATCTTTTCTGCATCTAATTCACCATCATAAGTGGGTAATTGAAACTTTACATCTAACTTTAATAACAACATATCAGAAGAATGATGAGTTTTTTTCTTATTCTTGAAGGAATGTACACTTGCTTCATTATTAGATGACGAGGATGAAGGAGAAGAAGGTTCCGAAGGTCCACCACCTCCGACTCCTCCTTCTGCTTTTACCGAAGATTCACCTTCTTCATTGCCTTCAAGCCTTCGTTTCCCTCTTTCATGATAAATCTCCTCTACAATGGCTTGCATCAATTTAAAGGCCTCGAAGAAATCATCTTCAGATTTGTAGGGACCCAATTTTCTTGGTGAAGACATCCCTTGCTTATGCGGTCTCCTTTGAATCTTTGTGTCAAGAGCATTAAGTTGGCCTTCTCCTCACTTGAGTTTTTCTCTCGTGAGCATCCAATGCTTGCAATTCCTGTCTAAACTTCAAAACTAAATTCTCTGATACCATAAACTTGATCCAAAAATGAAGGTATTACTGATAAATCGCAAGTTAGTTTAATGTATTTTAGGCATCGAATCGTTAAGAATGTGAAATACATAAAGCTTATTATCTGGTTGTGGAATATCAAATGTGACTTTTACTTGATTTTTATTAATGAATAAAGATATCAGCCATTAATATCCATGCTGGAAATGAAGAGAATAGAATAGAAAAACAGAAAGAGAAATAGAGACAAGAGGTTGATAACGGAGTTCACCAATCGTTGGCTACATCTCTAAGCCCGCTTCCAAGTGGAGGACCTCTTTATTTCTCTTTAAATGCTCAAATTTCTCTTACATGGGCTCTTTTTTGTTACAAAACATGATTTAGATCTGTTGTGCAAGACCTCCTTTTTCAGATTCATGCATGCCCCATCAAATTCCTCTCAAAAACATGGCAAGAATGCCCCTCAAAACATGAGAAAAGGCCAAAATTTACAAATTGCTCCTTCAAAACCCTGCATCAAAAAGTCTCCTCCAAGCTTCAAAAGACCTAGTTTTTATAGTTTTTAAGGATCATATGAGGAATCACAACTTCCCTCAAGATATGGCCTCTTTTTGGGATCAAATCCCACTTCAAATGGCCTTAAAATCTTCAAAAAACCAATTTTTGGGCATAATATCAGTCAAAAATCAATTCTCTAAAGTTAAAAAACCATTTTTATATAAAAATACACAGAGTATCCCCCTTGGCTATGTGCGCATCCCCCATAACTGGTCATATGAAGTGCATATGGCCAAGCACTAGTCGAAAGGGCTAAGCACTGACCGATTCTCTACGCTAGCTCCTGGTTTTGGGTGCTCTGCATAGATCCTAGGCCTAAAATAAATTGTGCCCTAAGGGATAGGCCCCCTCGCACAAATATGGGGATAAACCCCTAGTTATGTGGCATATCCAAATCCAAGGGAAGAGAGGTAGGGCATTGGTGGTCATGTCTTATGTCATGCCTCGGTTGTATGAGTGAAAACGGTCAGAGTGCGATAACTCTCGCATATGGAGTCCATTTGAGAAAGTAAATATACTGTCTGAATCAGAGCGATGAGTCGGTTGCAATGGAATTAGTTTCATTACATTCTAAGAACTTTCATTTTTGAGCATTTCCTGAGCCTCGAGAGCCTCCTGGATCACAAAGCCTCATGAATCATGTCTTCCATCCTTTTCTCCATCATTTTGTCTTAGTTTTCTTTGATGATATTCTCATCTATAGTAAAACTTGGCAATCTCATCTTTCCCATGTGGATCAAATTCTCCATCTACTCTCACAGCACCAACTTTTCCTCAAATGCTCTAAATGTGTCATTGGAGCCTCAAAAGTAGAGTACTTGGGTCATATTGTCAGAAAGGATAGTGTTCGGGTGGATCCTAAAAAGATTGAAGCAATGAAGGATTGGACATGCCCTAAGACTATCAAAAGCTTGTGTGGTTTTTTGTGTTTATCCGACTATTATCGCAATTTTGTTCAGAATTATGGGAATATTGCAGCCCCTCTCACTGCTCTCCTTAAAAATAATTCTTTCACTTGGACTCTCGCAATGGATCAAGCTTTTCAAGATTTGAAAATTGGACTCTCGCAATGGATCAGGCTTTTCAAGATTTGAAGGCAACTATGATTACTACTCTATTCTTGGCCCTTCCTGATTTCACAAAAACCTTTTCCCTCGAATGTGATGCCTCAGGAAGAGGAATTGGATTCATCCTTATGTAAGAAGGCAGACCTTTGGCCTTTACTAACAACGAATTGTCCAAACGCCATTTGGGCCAATCAATCTATGAAAAGGAAATGTTAGTTATTTTGCATGAAGTGGATCTCTAGCACCCTTATCTCCTAGGGAAATGCTTCCAAATTAAGACAGATCATCAAAGCCTCAAGTATTTTCTAGAGCAACAACCTTCCTCCCTAGAGCAAAAAAAATGGGTAACTAAGCTCTTTGGTTATGATTATGAGATCATTTACAAGAAAGGCAAAGAAAATGTGGTTGCTGTCAGTCTTTCTCGAAAATATGAAGATGAAGGGTCCCTTTTTTCCCTCTCCTTCATTGTACCAGATTGGCTCCAAGCCGTACACCAAGAATGGCTACATGATCCTAAAATATCGCATATGATCCAACAATTGAAATCTAACTCTCCAGTTTCCCCAAGGTACTCTTGGAACAATGATGAACTTAGCTACAAAGGTCGTTTGTATTTAAGTAAACTGTCACAACTTAAATACACAGTGCTTTATGAGCTTCATGCTACTCCCATAATTGGGCATTGAGGGTTTACCAAAACCTATGACCGGGTCAAACGTTCATTTTTCTAGGATGGTATGAAAAATGGCATTCACACTTTTGTAGCAGAATGTGATGTTTGTCAATGCAACAAAGGCGAAACCATCAAACCTCTTGACACACTCCAACCACTTCTGATTCCACCCTCTATTTGGAGGTACATCTCTATGGATTTTATTCTAGGATTACCTAAATCAGGAAATAAATTCGTCATCATGGTGGTTGTGGATCGTCTTTCAAAATATGCTCATTTTTGTTCTCTTTAATGCCCATTTACAACATCAATTGTGGATCGACTTTTCATGGATCATATCTTCAAGCTTCATGGCATGCCTCATTCTATTGTTTCTGATTGAGATCCAACTTTCATAAGAAATTTTTGGCAATAATTGTTCAGACTCCAAGCCACCCAATTACATATCAGCACCGCCTATCATCCCCAGACTGATGGTCAAATTGAAGTCATCAATAAGTGTTTGGAGACTTATTTGAGGTGTTTTTCCTCTGAAAGGAAAAATCAATGGGCTCAATGGTTACCATTAGCTGAATGGTGGTACAACACTTCTTACCATACAACTACTCACATGACTCCTTTTGAAGCAGTATATGGCCAAAATCCACCTTCAGTTCTCTCCTACATGCCAGGTGTATCGAAGTTACAGGCGGTTGACCAAACACTTACAGTTCACAAGGCTATTCCCCGTGCCCTCAAAGAGAATTTGGTCATGGCTCAGAATCGCATGAAGAAATAAGTTGATCAAGGTCGCTCAGAACAACAATTTGTTGAAGGAGACCAGGTATTTCTTCAGCTGGAACCTTATAAGAAAACTTCACTTAAGGATGAACATTATCAAAAACTGGCAACCAAATTTTATGCTCCTTATACAGTTCTCAAGCTCATTGGGAAGGTGGCCTATAAGTTAGATTTACCCAATCATTCTAATATCCATCCTGTTTTTCATGTCTCTTGCTTAAAGAAGGTGATTGGAACTAAGTGCCACACTCAAACCAACCTTCCCAAGTTGGATGAAGAAGGATCCATCTGGTTGCAGCCACAAGCAGTTTTGGACTAGCGGGAGCATCGTCTTTGTTAGCATACCATCAACGAAGTGTTATTTTAATGGAAAGATACGACTCCAACAGATGCCACCTACGAACTTAATACCATTCTGCAACAATTTCCTCATCTTAATCCTTGAGGACAAGTTTGTTTCTAAGGGGGGCGGGATGTTAGGAACCTAACTTACCTAACCCCTCAAGTGGGTAGAACAATATATTTCCATGTAATAAAGGTCAATATTAATGAGGCATAGCAATAAGGAGGAATACGTCAAATGTAAGAAGACCTAATAGAATCTTCCGCTTCTAGAAGGATCTTCCTCTAGATTTTTCTTTTGATAGATAGATTTAGTATAAATGGGAATAGAGGGTATGAGAAGTTTTGTCTTGGATATTATTGTAATAGAGCTCTAATCTGCTAGAGGTTTCCCCCTAGAAGAGGCAAGTGAACATTTCTCTCATTAATCAAAGTGCTCTTTCTGGTGTTATTCTGGTATTATTCTGGTATTGTTGTGACATTGTTCTGGTTATATCATTGTTTATCTGTCATTTCTAGCTAATTATTTGTTATGCATACTAATTTATAAGTGGAATATTACAATTTCGTCTGATTCTGAGAACTTTGATTTTTAGGCCTTCCTAGATCCATTTTGGATCACCTGAGCTCCATGTTGTTGGATACATCTTGTTGAATTTTTAGGTCAATTAATATTTTTGGCCTTGAATGCTACAGGTGACTTCTACACTCTCCTATGCATTTTTAACATGCCAAGAATTTTAATTTAGCTCCATGATTGTGTTCTATGTCTCAAGATATTTTCATGGACTACTCTTGTGCCTCAATTTGATTCTCGTGAAGGAAGTTATGGCCTTAAGAAGTTAATTGGGTATTAAAATTTACTCTCCATTGTTCAGGTTTAAATAACTCATCTTAACTCTGTTTGGTGAATGTGATACACTTTTAGAAATCTATGGTCGAGCTCTTTCATTTGAGCTACAAAAATTATGCATTGAGAACCTTGTTTTTTAGTATCTAAAAACACTGTTTAGGGCCTCAAAAATGCCCTGCAAAAAGATGACCTTCAAAAATACAAAAAAAATGTGGAAAATCACCGGTTTTCTATTGTTGTAGACCACCAAATTAACTTTGTGTGCACCAATTCTAAATTATACACCCATATTTATCATGCAAAAGTTATACACACGCAATGCCAAAATATAGCGCTTGCACCGCGCACCCATATTCAGTGTGCACAACTTTTTTGTTGCGTGCCCATATCTAGTGGACACAACTTTTGTGTTTCACGCTAATATCTAGTGCGCATGACTTTTGTATAACACACCAATATTTTGTGCACATTGCAAGCTTTGCAGCACGCCATGCCAAGGTTCAGTGCGCTCACACCATACACCAACTCCATGCACACCACCAATTCTACTTTTGCGCGGTGTGAATATTTAACACGCACACACTACATACTAACATTGCGCGTGCACTAACAAATTTGCATTGCATTATGCCAACACTCAATGTGCATGCCTTGTGCACCAATATTATGCGTGCACCACAAGATTTTCATCGTGCAATGACAAATTCTAGTGTGCTCACATGCACACCAATATTATGTGTGTGTCACCAATTCTGCACCGCGCAGTGCCAAATTTTAGTGCACACACCTGTGTACCATTATTTTTTCGCGCATCACCATCTTTGCACTGCGCAGTACCAAATTTTAGTACTCACATCCATGCACCATTTTTTTTTGTGCATCACCATCTCTACACCGCACAACGCCAAATTTTAGTGTGCACACTCATGCACCATTATTTTTTCGCGCATCGCCAACTTTGCACTGTGCAATACCGAATTTTAGTGCGCACATCTGCGCACCAATATTTTTCTGTGCTTAGCTGATTTTTCCATAATTCTGACTTGTGAGCATTGTATTCATCCCTGACCCATACAATTCCGGTGTTGAATGAGAAGCTCTGTAGTTAAACTTCACACAACCATTTTTTATCCTATAATCCCAATTATATATTTTCATAAGAATTTTGGCCTTTCCCCGTCAAATTCCTCCATAACTTTATTGCATAAATTGAGGTTTTTGCCCAATTCCACCCAATTTTGTCCTGGACACCATGGCCTCTCTATAAACTCAAAAATTCATCCATCTATAGGCCCAAAGTTTTCCATTAGAAACTAAAATTGCTTATTTTAATTTCTGGGATCGATTATTCACATTACCCATGAGATTTCTCTCAATTTTAGTGCAATAATTTAATCAAACAAGTTACAGGCATACTCCATAAATTAATTCTCTACGAATTATCGCTTAAACATTCTACTAACACGGCCCATTCAAGCTCAATGTTGAAAAGTGGTCTCTAATACCACTTTGTAATGCCCCCATTACTAGTAACTCAACAAAATTGTTTTGATACCACATTGTAGCATTCCCAACCACCTGTTGGGCTATGCCACTTAAAATTTCGACTCTAATACTAATTTAAATCATAAAAATACTATGAAAATGCATAGATTCGTACAAAATAATAACAAAAATAGGCACGCAACATGCGTAGGAAAAAACCATGAAAACAAATGCATAAATATTAACACAACACCTGAATTAACACACAATTAAATCACTAAAATGTTTTTCATATGAACAGAGTTGAGAAAAATAACAATAATAATTTATAAGCACCATTATCACAGAGATTTCATAGCAAAAGACACATAATTATACACAATAAATAAAATAAGCACATGAAAGACACTTATCTCATGAAATAAACACCAATTGCATGCAAAACTTCCACGTTCCTCCCAACCATAGACCACACTACTCATAATATTAGTAGTGGGTCACCCTTGAGTTGGGGCTAAATTCTACCAGGGCACATGAAGTCCTAAGCTAGTCTAAGATCTAATAATCTGTAGAATTTCTTAGTCCAAGGTGCCCAATTGTTGCAACTAGTCTATACTCTCTCATTCCCCACATGCATGTCCCACCCCAGGAAGTGTGCCCCTTATTTTCTAAGCTTCCCTCGACTGCCCCACTTCCCTTTCAGAGCTTCAGCAAGAGGCTAGATATAAAGTTTCATATCCCTATAGCTATTTCCCAATGCACCAGGGAACAATTCTAAGTAGTTTCTCACCCAAAGAAACTACTCACAGGCATGAAAACCCACTTCTTCGACCAAGGGCCCGACAACCCACCTCTTCAACCTGCAATAAAACTAGGTACATGTATAGATGGTAGCATGGATGAGTGGATGGTAAGAATCATGAATGAATGATGAATCCCCCCCTCAAATACATCGAGTCTCTCTCTTATATATGCATGTGCCTTTTATGACACATGACACTCAAGGAATTCTTGTGTCCCCCACTGTAGAAACTTAGGATATATTCATATCCATACTTTATACTTTAAGGAATATTAATATCATATTCCTTTGGTCTTAAGCCCCTTTTCCCTACCTAGTGGAGTTTATCCCCCCATACTCTTTTACATGGTTGGTCTGCAGCAGTGAAGTGTTTTCATTAATATTTGCATGTGATTACATATTAAATGATGGCTTACTAGCCATTTTAGCATCTCTCTCTCCATTCTAATAACCACATAGGCGCTCACTTACCCAGGCACGCACAACACCAAAACCAGGTGCCAACATCTCACCAGCCAATGTGTTCATATATGTACAATTGGGGTTTGGCCTAGGGGTATTACACTAACAACTTTCCATAAATAGAAAAGGACCAAATCAACTAATTAACTAACTAACTAATCTATGCATACTCATTCAATGGGAGAGATTATATGTGTAATGTCACCAAGGCCAAGCCTTGTTGTAAATCATATTTATTAAATGAATTGTAATTATGTTTTATAGGCTGGTGAGCCAAGTTAATATAAGATGGTGGGCTTGTGTGATTATTAGGCCAGAGAGCCTAAGTGTTGAAGGCCAAGAGCCTAATTTTGTACATGTATCTATGCAGAACATTAATAAAATTATAAACACCACTGCGTGCAGACCGACCACGATGAATGAGTGATGGGGACTAAGCTTCCACAGAGTGGGTAAGGGATTAGGGGTTGGAAGATGGGAAGAGGGGCTAAGTGTTGAGCCTAGGGGCTTAAGTCCTTGGGAATAATATTTTAATATTATTCCAAAAATACCATGTGAAATATATGTTTTATCCTAAGTTCTTTTGGAATGAAAAGTGACTTCTAAATGGGGAGGAACGCATGTTGATGGAACGCATGTAGTTTCATGGGTGACAAGTGTCAACCCAAGTGCATGTAGTTAAAACTGCTGAATTGAGACGTGATGGGGGTTCCTTCCCCATTCCACTATCGACAGTCTGAAGGTGAATCATGTCTGACCTCTACAAGATACCCTCGTGCAACTATGAAACCGTGGAAAAGGCATGTGTTTGTTTCTGGGAAAGCCGATACACCCTCTGTTCTAAACCGTCGAGCCTGTGTCGACCCCTACGTGGGTTGCTAGTCATGCGTCCCTGAGAAAACCTTAACTATGAGTCTATCTCGTGATTGTTGAGCCTGTTTGGGAAGCTCATGTCTATTTTCCCCATTGGTTGTTGTGTCCATGCAATGCTAGACTGTGTGTGGCTTGCTGGCCAGTGTAAGTTCATATTGAGCCTATGTGTAGCCTCTCTCCAGGTGAGGGAGGCAGGTTGTTAGTCCTGTGAGAAACTCTCTTCAAGTGAGAAAGTTTGCTAGGAAGTGGTTTTCTCCCAGAGAGAGTCCAACACCAGCTACGGGCTCTGAGACTTCCCGATCCGGCCTATTGCCGAGACCCGGAGAGGGGGGTGTAGCACCGATGGACTGTGCTTGTGAAGGTGTATACTCCCGGGTGGAATAGGCATGTGGGGAATGAGAATCCGTGAGTAGTGGGCGTAAGAAGGCTTCCTGGGAAGAATCCTTCCAGTTATCCTATGTTGTTTTCCCTGTAACCTCATCCTAGCCTAGGATTATTTGCCTTGGGTGGATCTTAGTCGCAACTCAGGGGTGACCCATTGCTGAGCTTGATGAGTAGCATGGTCTAAGGCCGGGAGGTTTGTGGAAGGCTTGCACGTGGTTGGTGGAATCACCACAATATCAAAGATAAGTACCAGATTATGCTTTAATTATGTTTTGCATGCCTGTGTATTTATATTTATCATGTATTCTGTTGTAATCATGAATTAATGTTAATGCCATGGATTAATTATGTTAGTAGTAATCTTGTGCTAACTATGAATTTAAATGTGTTTAACTTGAATTAAATGAATCTGATATATAAATAAGTATGGGATTGTTATTCCGCACAGTAGCATTTGCTCGGCCAATGGGATGATGGCCAGGGAATGTTACAGTATGGTATTAGAGCCTGGTTTCAATGCTGAGCCTGGATGGGCTAGATAAGTGGCCTTTGGACCGAGGTTTTGAGAAGAAATTGTGTTTGGAGGACTAATTTCAGACCTCAAAATGTTTATGAGTGTCAATGGACTACTTGACCATGTTACAAAGCTCAGGAGGGATAACACCTTTGAAGTGTTCAAAGGGAGACAGAGATCGAAATCGTCCCATAGAAATTAAGTTCAGGAGGGAGAACACTTAGTTGTTGGGAAGAAGTCATTGAGGAGTGAATCGGGCGGTCAAAATTCTCCGTGGAGAGCTCACGAAATCGCGAGGACCATAGGATCTAGTGGAGCTATAAGGTGGTTAGGAGTTGGATGAACTCACCACCCTAATATCAAGAATCAATGTGAACCATTGATTGTGGTCAATATGATCCGTTGATCTTGTTTCAACCCACGTCGTTGGATCATTTCGCAAATTCAGGGTTCATGAGTTTGGAGGGCAGACCAAATTCTTGGTTTCACAAAGTGCCAAGTTGCGAGGAGTAGGGAAGGAGATCTAGACCATTGGATCCAAGCCACAAGAGAACCGTTGGATCAGAACCTTCACAGGGTATTGCATATCAGGGGTTCGGGGGTTGAAAGAATTTATTTTCGACGGTGAAGTCATGAAGTGTCGAGTGTTGAGGGCTCGTATGAACACATAGCACATCCATTAGGTGGGGGATGCATGGTTGACAGGTGGACCTTCTTAAGGACACCATGTGTCACTACCTTTGTGGGAGACAATTGTGCTCTGTGGACATGGAGGGTAAAGGAAAATAGAATTTTTGGAATTTGGGGATTGTAGTGACAAGAAGTTGGGAGTCACTGCATCATGAACTCTCGAGTTCCGAAGACCCAAAAACCAAAGTGCCGAAATCCCGAAAATTTTGAAACAAAAGAACCGTCGAGGATTTAACTGTTGGATCCTTGTGGACCGAGAACCCCAAAACAAGAAGTCCTGAAAGCGAGTATGAGAGTCTCGTGGACTGAAACCCTGCAACCCAAAGTCTCGAAGTCCAAAAAAGTGCAGAGCCAAACAGAGCTCTGAAAACTTAGTGGATTCGAAATGTTTTTCTTATTCACATTGGTTTATGAATGTTGAAGTTTTATAAAGGGTTTAAGGCCTCAAAAAATTCGGTTGACTGCACGTTGTGTGTGCAGAGTTCAATGAGTGTCAGGACAGCCGAGAATCGACGTCGAGTATAGAAATGAAGGAGGTGTAGATTGCCTCTGAATCAAAGAATGAAAGAGAAGGAATGGATGTCAACCTGGGAGTCGAAGGATCGAACTCCAATGGGCACGAAAATGAATTGGATAAGGAAGGACATATGATGAAACTCATTGAAAGATTGCAGAAAGATGCCCAGGCTCATTGAGCTGATAGCCGAAAGCTCATGAGGGTCAACAATCAACAGGGTGAATTCAACTTAAATATGTTGAAGAGCCTGGAAAGAATAGAAAGGAAATTGGAAAAGGAGAGTGACACAAGTAAAACAGGGAGTCGCAGGACCCCTAAGAGGAAAAGAAGAACAAGGAGTGGTAGCAGACATCATCGTCGCTCCCCAAATCATTCCAGTAGGGAAGCACACAGTAGTTCAAGCCCATCTCCTACCATAAAGCACAAGAGATCTGGAGTGGATGAATTGAAAGGGGAAATGAACAAGGTCAAGCATCCAACGTTCGATGGAGAACATAAGAAGGAGGAAGATGCTGAAACATGGTTGCTTGGCATGAGGAAATATTTCCAACTGCATAATTATTCCTCTCATGCAGAAGGAAGAATTGCGATGTATCAACTAAAAGGAAAAGCATCCATGTGGTGGGATCAGTTTGTGCAGGTGCAACACATCAGGGAGAAATATATCACTTGGAAGGAGTTCAAGAGGTATTTCGAGAAGAAATACCTGACTAAAAGATACTATGACATAAATATGAAGGAGTTCTTCGAACTCAAGCTGGGCAACATGACCATTGATGAATACCAACAAAGATTTTTGGAACTACTGAAGTATGTTCCATTCATCAAAGATGAGGCTGTCAAGATTCAAAGGTATCTGACTAGACTTCCACCTACCATTGGTGACAAGATTCAGTATGATGATGCTAAGACTGTGGAAGAAACAATAAGAAGGGATAAATTCTTATATGAACAGCAAAGAGAAAAGCCTACCTTTCGGAAGGCTTGGGATGATCAGAAGAATTTCAGGAAAGAGCAGAGATAGAAGGGAAAAAAACCTCCCTTTTTCAGAAATAGTCCTCTGGGACAGCCATCGTTTAGAGAATTGAGAATGGATGAAGTGGGGAAACAAAGGAAGAGACAGATGGCCATTCAGTGTTGGGGTTGTAAAGAGAACCACAAGTACAGAGATTGTCCCCATAAAAATGGCAAAGCAAGAACTGTCCATAATGCTCAGCAAGCTGAAATAGTGGAGGATATGAGCAGTAGAATGCCAAGGATCTATGTGGCCCTGGACAACAAGAAATTTGAATTTCAGTCGCACATGATTGAAGTGGAAGGTATGATTAACAACCAACCATTTACTATTTTAGTTGATTCAGGGGCTATCCATAGTTATGTAGATCCTAGGGTGGTGGAAAGTTTTCATTTATCAAGAAGAAAACATGAAAAGTCTTGGTTAGTGTAGTTGGCTATAGGAACCAAGAGGAAAGTCACTGAGTTGGTTAAGTCTTGTCCTGTGGACATGAAGGGATTGAGCACGAAGGCTGAATTGAATATTCTGCCTTTAGGCTCTTATGACTATTTAATTGGGATGGACTAGTTGGACCAACACCATGTCCTCTTGGACTGTCATAACAAGAAGTTTACATGCCTGGATGAAGAGGGGAATCAGAAAACAATCCAAGGAATTCCCAGAGTTGTGGCTGTAAGAGAAATCTCAGCAATGCAACTGAAGAAGTGCTATAGAAAAGGCTATCAATTGTTTGTATCCCATGTGTAGGAAGCATCCAGATATGAAGTCTCAAAGATTGGAGACCATGTGGTACTAACAGAGTTTGAAGATGTATTTCAGGAGGTACCCAGACTACCTCTGAAGAGAGATATTGATTTCTCTATAAATTTGATGCCTAGAGCAGCTCCAGTGTTGAAAGCTCCTTATAGAATGAGTACGCCAGAGATAAAAGAGTTGCAATTTCAGCTTGAAGAGCTTCTAAGGAAGGGGTAAATTCACCCAAGTGTGTCACCTTGGGGTGCCCCAGTCCTATTCATGAAGAAGAAGGACGAGATGTTGAGGTTGTTCATTGATTTCAGACAGTTGAACAAAGTAACTGCCAAGAACAAGTACCCTCTGCCAAGGATCGATGATCTTTTCGATTAGTTGAAAGGTGCGAAAATATTTTCAAAGATAGATCTTAGATCAGGATATCACCAGATAATAATAAAGGATGAAGACATCAGTAATACCACCTTTAGAAAAAGGTATGGTCATTACGAGTTCACAGTGGTACCGTTTGGGCTGTCAAATGCACCTGTTGTTTTTATGTTCTTGATGAATGGTGTATTCAGGGACTATCTAGACAAGTTTGTCATAGTCTTCCTGGATAACATTTTGGTGTATTCCAAGTCAAAGGAAGAGCATGAATAAAACATGAGGATGGTGTTGCAAGTGTTGAGAGAATACCATTTGTATGCCAAGTTGACAAAATGCTCGTTTTATCAAAGGCAAATCCATTACTTGGGGCACATTATTTCAGAATAAGGGATCATCGTGGATCCTAAGAAGGTTGAGGTCATCATAGAATGGTCATTGCCAAGGAATGTGGCAGAAGTTAGATCCTTTATGGGTCTAGTGGATTATTACAAAAGGTTTATCGCAAGGCTCTCAAAGATATCTCACCCTATCACTTCCTTGAAAAGGAAGGAGAAAAAGTTTCAGTGGACTGAAGAGTGTGAGAAAATTTTCCAACGATTGAGGCAACTGTTAACTAGTGCTCCAATCTTGAGGATTGCAGATCCAAATGTGGATTTTGTGGTGTGCACATATGCGTGTAAAGAAGGGTTGGGAGGAGTTCTTAGTTAGAATGGATTTGTAATCTATTATGAGTCCAGGAAGATGAAAGAGCACAAAAAGAATTATGCCACTCACGATTTGGAGTTGGCAGCAATTGTTCACGCTCTGAGGAAATGGAGGCATTACCTCATGGGAAGGAGGTTTGAACTCAGAACATACCATAACGGTCTGAAATATTTGTTTGATCAGCCAACCTTAAACGTTAGACAAAGTAGGTGGCTGGAATTTCTGTGTGAATACGACCTTGATATCAAGCATATCAAAGGGAAGGAAAACAAGGTGGCCGATGCACTCAGCAGAAATATGCACGACTTACATGCTTCAGCCATTAGCATTTACAGGACTGATATTAAGGATAGAATTTTGGAAGCTGCAAATGTAGATTTGCAGTACAGAGACTTGGTAGTAAAGCTACAACAGAGTGAGAGACCATAGAAAGAGGAAATTTACACCTTGGAAGTTGATGGAATACTTTTGTACAAAAACAGAGTGTATATACCCAATGTCCAAGATTTGAAACTTGCGATTCTAAGAGAAATGCATAACATGACTTATGATGGACACCCTGGATATCAAAAGACTGTGGAAGCTGTCAAAAGCCATTACTTTTGGTCGGGTATGAAGAGAGAGATCGCTTAATACATCGCCAGATGTATGGAGTGCCAGAAAGTTAAAGCTGAGCATAGGCACCTAGCAGGGTTGCTGCAACCTTTGCTTGTTCCTGAATGGAAGTGGGAAGTGGTGAAAATGGATTTTATTACGGGATTGCCCAAAACAAGAAAGCTGCATGATTTGATCATGGTGGTGGTGGATAAGCTTACAAAAGATGCCCATTTTATTCCATTGAAAACTACTCACAGGGCAATAGATGTTGCTAATATTTTCTTAAAAGAAGTGGCACGCTTGCACAGAATTCCTAAAACAAGTGTGTCTCATAGGGACCCGAAATTCACCTCAAATTTCTGGAAAGGACTGTTCAAAGGATTCGAAACGAATATGAACTTTAGTACATTGTATCATCTTGAGTCTGATGGACAAACAGAGAGGGTGAATAGAGTAATAGAAGACATGCTGAGAATGTATGTGATGGAAAAACCATCAAGATGGGAAGAGTACCTGCACTTGGTAGAATTCACCTACAATAATGGGTATCATGCATCCTTGAAGATGAGCCCATTTGAAGCACTTTATGGAAGAAAGTGCAATACTCTAGTGAGTTGGGATAATCCAGCTGATAGAGCAGTAGTTGGGCCAGAGTTGCTCAAGGAGATGGAGGACCAAATGATAAAAATTAAGCAGAATTTGAAAGCTGCCCAGGATAGGCAGAAAATTTATGCTGATAAGAACAGAACCCACAGAGAATTCAAAGTGGGTGATCATGTTTTCCTGAAAGTGAAAACTAACAGGAGTTCCCTGAAGCTGGGAAGTTGCGCCAAGTTGGCAGCCAGATTTTGTGGGCCATTTGAGATCCTGGAAAGGATTGGTTTGGTTGTATACATGCCTGCATTACCTGCATCTATGACTGTACATAATGTGTTTCATGTTTCATTGCTTAAGAAATATATACCTGATGCTAATCATGTTATCGAATGGAATGTGATTTAGGTGGAACCAGAAGGTGTTCTACAAGTGCATCATGTGCGTATATTGGACAGGAAAAACAAACAACTCTGGAATCAAGTTATAGGGCTTGTAAAGGTCCAGTGGACCTGGTGTTACCCATGATTTTGTTCATAATGATGGTGTATTGATGATGGTGTACTCAGGCTCCTAATAAGAACTTTCTCCTGAGAAAAGTGACATTCATCTCTTCCCAGAAAAAATATTTTTGAAGAGAGTTCGCAGGTTTCTAATATCCTAGGGTGCGAGAATGACCCATTCTCACAGGCTGCCTTCAGCTAGGGTGCAAACATCTCGCACTATGCTACATATCTAGGGTGTGAACTTGTTCTAAAGCTTGGAAAAAGATGAAGTCTCAATGGTTCTAGAAGGGAATCTTCTAGAGAATGGGTTGGCATTCGAATGGTTATCTCTTTACTGGTTTCCCTGATATTGTGGGATCATTCTTATCCAAGTAACCATCTCATCCTCTCCTATATATTGATGGAATTCTCATGGAAAAGGTTAAGCAAGATTCATTGGAGAATTGGTGAAAGAATTGTGTGAAGGACCTAGCTTGAATAGGAGCTTGGAGACTCTAGCAAGTCTATCAAGAGGGATTTGATTTTCTTCATACAAGGATCGAGCAAGTGTGTGTGTGTGGAAGCCAAGAGCCACCGAAAGGAATCTTGCGACATCAAGGCGATTAGGTTGTATCTTCTACTTTCAATTAATATGATACAGCGACATGTCCTTTTCCCATAAAGTCATTCTTACTTTATTGTGTAATTCCTTGATCATACACATAATTTGACAATTGAATATATTTTGCTATCTTCACTTTGGTTGGTTTGTGTTGTCTTGGTCTTGACCTCACGAGACCACCGGAGAAAAGCAGGAGCAACAGAAACCCTAGGAAGCGATACAAAGGTATGTTACTTGTTCCTCCCTACTAACTAATTCAATGGTCATAACTTAGGGAAAGAGTCATGTCATGTCCTATTTTGTTCTAGATCCAGGTGGATCTAGGGAGATCTGCTAGTGTCTGCACCTACCGATTAGTTCGACAACAAAATTGGTGACTCCACTGGGGATATAATCCATTTTATTTGTGGTTTTAGGTGTTTTTTCTTGGCCATTTTCTCTTGCCTTACCTTTCTCCATTTGTATCAATATCTGAGTCTTCAGGATACCCTGATAGACCCTCTGGGTCTAGAGGCCTCTTCAAATTTTTTGTCTTTTTCCAAAAATTTGATTAGTTTCATACATTCTTGCACTGCAACCCACAGTGGCCTGCGAGAATATATTGAGTTCGCACTCTTCTTTTAGGTCCAATGTGAAGTTCTTGCACTCTGCTTAAAGCTAGCCTGCGAGAATGACCCATTCTTGCACTGTGTAATAATGTTAGCCTGCGAACCCTCTTTTCAAAATTTTGGATTTGATATTTTTGCATGTTCAGCTGCCCAGATTAGTATAGGTGCCTGAAAAGAGATTCTTGGACCATTGGTTGATGTTTTCTTGTCTTCAGATTTTGTGCACGAACAGTCTTACGAAATCAAAGGCTCTTCCTGTCCATTTTTCTTGACTTTCATTTCTTAACTTTTCTCGACAAAGATATACTCTCTGATTTTGGAATCTGAGTGTGCTTGTTTGGTTAAGAACCAACGATCAGTTGAAAGTTGAGCTTCTTTGTCTTTATCATTTTCTCATTATTTGGAAGATCACTTTTCTCATGCAATTGAAAAGACTAGTTTGGTCTGCTTGTTATTTTTGTTTCCATTGAAATATTGGTTTGGGTTTTTGTCTATTGCTTGTTCATTAGTTTTTGGTTTTCTTCACTCTCACCATCATGGTGTAGGTCCTTTTTGAAAAGTGAACAACGTTTTTCTTTCAAAAGCTTTTTCGTCTTCGAAAGCATTGAAAATCAATTGTTGAAATTATTGAAAAAGAAACAATAGGGAATTGTTATTGATGCGTGATTCGTTGCAATTGCATTTTAAAGGAAATTGTGTATCTAGTTCAAGTTTGATCCGAAAAACTTCTCTTTCCCTCCCGTACATAGGATTCATTGAATGAAAATCGATATATTTCATTCCTATCTATGCATCTTTGGGTCAGAGTCTCATACAACATCAGTTTCATCTCCACTTCCTTTGAGTAACAACAACCCTTAATAACACTGCAAAATCGTAAAATTTAACTAGTAACTCTTTTCTAGGGCTCTATTACACGAACATTTATCTAGGCTAGCTCTTTGGAATAGGTAGAGAGATACACTCTCCAAAGAACAAAAAACACAATAGCATCTTGTGTTAAGGAGTGTCAAATTCCATTTACAACATCTTGTCTTGGGAAGCCCTTCTCACACAAGGGTCAAACATGAGGTCACATTGATATTGACAGAGTTACTCACCCTGCTTTGTTGATATCGGTGTAGATATTGCACGTATTACGGGGGTCACTTGGAGGTATACCCACAATGATGAGTGGAATCCTTTTGAGTTGATTTCGGGCTAGATACCCTGCCCTTACGTGTGGATCGGACTGTCGACTGTCCCCCCAGGCTTTATTATTGTCGGTGGTAACCTTAGCATCCTATATTTCTAGGGTCTTACACAAGGTGACTGTGAAGGGGCAAGTCTTCATGGTACCTGGAATTGATGTTGGCCAAACTCACTCGGGCTCCTTGGAGGGTATACCCATGATTATGTGTGGGATCTTGCACCAAGGTGTAAGTCCGTTAAGCAGGTCGTCAGCGTAACTTTTCCACCCTAGCCCAGCCTCTTCTGGTCTCTTTGTTGTGACATTGGATTTCATCACCAACTAGTGAATTTGGAATTAGAAGGTCTTGTTTGCTTGGTATTGTTTCCTAGATTTTGTTTACTAGCGCGTGTTGTTTGTTTACCAAAGTTGACCATACGATTTTCTTCGTAAGTTTGTCACTCGTTCACAATATCTCCTCCACGTCGTTCACATAGAATGTAGGGTTTATCTCCAGAGCATCTTGAAGGTTTTCAACCCCTGCCTACAATCTCACCTGAGGGCTCTCCTCAGCAGAGTGAAGTCCAAGAAGTTACCATGCCACAAGTGGAATGAACTAACTCTCTAGAACATTTCTGAATTACCAATACTCGAGAGGACTTTTGAATTCACCCCAATTCTAAGCGACAGTTTATGCGACATAATTCTTCTAGAGACTTAGTTGTTGTGTCTTTTGGATCACTGTTTGGACCCTTTCCAGGAATAGAAGGCCAAGATCCTTTTTGGTCTACGGGTTTTTTTAGATGGGACCTTTTTGGTGCAGGATCAGGCGTTGAAACCATCATCTCACCTGTGATTTCTGAAATCTCTAGCCCAGAGACAGTACCATTTACTACTGCCTATTATTTTCTTGGTACGGACGCCCCACGATCTGACCACATCTTAACCATTCCTATAGAAATGGCCCATCACATAGATACTACAAGTATTCACACTGGGATTACCGTGGTTCACCAAGCCCCCATCGGCACACCACTCACGCCCAGTATCACCCCGACACTACTGCCCAGATACCGTGCATTGAATGCTTCCATTTCAACTCTTATGCAAACCCCATCCGGCTCTCCTGGTGGTCCCTCTTCTTCTCGGCACTCTCTTCCTAGTTTTATTCCGACACTCACTCAATCTCCTTTTGGAGGATCTTTCTTGTCCTCCATTGGCAGTCTTAATCCTAGTGGCACTATTCCATCATTCACACCAAATTACCAGATTCTCGTTGGTGGAAAATTTCACCAAGGAGGTATGACTCAACCCCCTCTAGTGGGAAAAATCCTTTTGGAATGAAAATCCCAATTGGAACACAACCCTCAATTGGAACATAGCCCCCCATTGGAACACCACCTTCGATAGGATGACTGACCCCGCCTTATGGACAAAACATACCTCCATCTTTGGCCCAGTATTGGAATCATCTGATACAACATCCTCCTCAATCTACTAAGGGGCAACTGCTTCTAGATGCATCTGTTATACCCCCTAATATACGCCAACCATATCCAGGTACGACCAATCCTATTTGGGGCTCGAATGCTCAAACTCACATCCCTGTTCAAGGATACAATCCCATGAGCTACTATCCTCTCCAACCACCACCGAATCTGCCTGGGTCTTCACATTATATGCAGACTACTTATGGTCCTACTGGTTTACCAATGGGGATTCCTCCCCAAAGCCACCAGTACCCGCATGTGAATCGACAGTTACCCTTCTTGGCCACTTTGGATCTTCCAGATTTGTCAAGGATTTTAAATGATCCAATTCGTCACTCTCCCTAATGGTCTGCTATACCAGCCAAGCTACCATCAGACATCCCTAAATTCGACGGAAAAGCGGGAGAGGACTCGAACAATCACGTCATGAATTTTCACCTCTAGTGCTCATCCAACTCGTTGATGGATGAATCTATTCATTTACGTCTTTTTCAACGAACCCTCACAGGTTCTGATACGAAGTGGTATATAGAATTACCACGAGGTTTCTTCGCTGACTTCAAAACCCTAGCTATGGCCTTCCTCACCCACTACCAGTTATCGATCCGTTATGAAAAGGGGACTGATATTTTGAGTTCTTTCAAACAAAACAAAGCCACTCATATATCCGATCACATTCATGAGTGGTGACGGAGATGATGTCTCATCAAACTTGAACTCCCTGATTAGTTGCTGGCAGAGTGGTTCACAAAATCATTTGTGAATGACATCGGTCATGACATCACCATGGGTGGAGTGGTCACAAAAGAGAAGTCCATAAGTCCTGCTCAATACCTTGACCTCATTTACTCACAAACTGGTACCCTTTACAACTTACTACCTGACTTACCTCATCCTTCCACATCTGCCACTTCAACTACTCCAGCTGCTTCTCATGTAGCCAACAGTGTGATTGGCACTTTCCATGCCCAACCACATTCCACCTCATGCACCAACCCCAAACTTGCTTCTTCTAATGTTCAAAATGCTCTGTCTCCTACCCCTCCCACCAGAAAGACTTCTGAGGTAAATGCAGTTCAATCTACCCAAGCCGGTAAAAACAAATCCAAAAAGGGAAGGGATAAGAATAAGGAGTACAAAAATACTTCTCAAGCAGAGTGAACCAAAACTACACCTGTTGACGATCGGGATAAGCACAAACCTCGATACCCTTGTCTTATCTATGGTGATGATCACTAGACGAAGGATTTTCGACGACGCGCCGAGGTCACTAAGTTCCTTCAAGGAACCCCAAAACCCCCTGCACTAACCATTTTGTCCCAACCCTTCCCATCTCAACAACAGGCTCAGTTGGTCATTCACGACTAACCCTCATCTTCTACTACATCCTATGTATTGATGTGTACTAGCGATTCAAAGAAAAAAAACATTGCACTCACCACTCAAGCTAAAGATTATTCTCCCTCTAAAGAGAAGGTTGATGACCTACCTCCTTCATTGGTACAACCCTCTCCTGCGACTCCACCTACCAACGGTCCTCTTCATCTCGAACGACTGAGCCTCGACATAGTTCTTTGACCTCCCCCAAAGGGCGTCATTCAGAAATCGACTTTCAACCCTCATGCTCGTGCTGCCCAAAACTACAACATTGTTGAAGATCTAGCCCAAGCACCTTCTGCGATGTCAGCCCTTGAAGTCCTTCAAAGTTGTCCCACACAACGGAAGACACTGTTGAAAGCTATCGGTGGAATTGACCCGACAGATACAAATTTAATAATTTTTGACTTGGAAGATCACATTCCAAGGTTACCCCCTCAACTCGCGTTCCAGATCCAAGTGATTGTCTCTGAAAAAAACATTTGTCGAACCGTTATCAATGAGGGTTCCTCGATGTGTGTCATGTCTCTTACTTGCTGGAAATCCATTGGCTCTCCCTCTTTGAATGAATCCCATAACACTCTCAAAGCCTTCAATGGCTGCGGTTTTAAGCCCTACAGTGTCCTTCCTTCGTTGCCCATCATGTTAGAAGGAAAAATGGTCCAAGTCAAAGTGGAAGTCTTTGACACTCCTCTTGATTACAATCTTCTGCTTGGATGTAACTGGATCGATTCCATGCGTGTAGTTGTGTCGAACCTTTTTCATGTGGTATGTTTCCCACATCAAGGGAAGGTAGTCACCATCGACCAATTAGCCTTCTTTAATTCCGATACTCGTACTGGAAATGTATCATTCATCACTAAAACCCCACCAGGTTATGAGAATGTCGGTGTAGGCCTTCTCAAAGACTCTTCGTTAATGCGTACTTTCCCCATTCCACCGCTCGATGTTCCACGCTCGTTTGTTGCTTCAATCAACATGATCTCTACCTCGATTAACGAAATTCCTGTGTCTCACGACCCATGGATAGTACTTGACCCCAGATATCATCTTCGCTACGATGACGAAATGTCGTTAAGTCCGATCGAATCCACCTATCAGGCCATTCAATCAGCAACCCCTTCTACCCCCTCTCTTGGTGAGTTATCTCCAGATCATTTCCGTGTCATTTTTCCCATAGACGAGATGATCATGTCTGTTATGGAGGACACCCCTTGGGATGATGGACATCATCATTCCATCCTCTTCCTGGAGCAACATACCATTGAGAACTACCAATGGATCTCGACCTTGTCGACTGTTATCATCATCTCAACCATTCCTGAGTCCACACATAATGTGTTTTCCAGAGGGAACTTAAGCAATATCTCGCCCATTGTTCCCCTTGACATATCCATCAAACCTGGAATCATCAAAAATGTCCATATCATAGCTTCCTGTTCCTCTGATGACATCATCACCTATACGTCCCTTTTCAAAGAGTTTCGTGACATCTTCACCTAGAGCTACGAAGAAATGCTAGGTATCGACCCCGACATTGTGATACATGAGATCAAGACATACCTCGACGCTAAACCCGTCCGACAACGCCTTCCTCCAGTTCACCCACGTAAAGTGGCTGTTATCAAGCTCGAAGTCGAGAAACTTCTCAAATCTAGCTTTATTTACCCGATGGCTCTCACTGACTACGTTTCCAATCTTGTCCCGCTCGATTAGAAACAAGGCACAATTCGTGTATGCGTTGATTATAGGGATATCAACAAAGCTTGTCCCAAAGACAACTTTCCTACCCCCTTCGTCGATCAGATTGTTGACGATTGCGCCGGAAGTGAAATATTCTCTCTGATGGATGGTTTCTCCGGGTATAATAAAATCAACATTGTTCCTGAGGATCAACATAAGACCGCTTTTATTTGTCCTTGGGGTACTTTTTCTTATCGAAAACTCCCTTTCGGTCTCAAGAACGTTGGCGCAACTTTTCAACGTGCTATGTCTTATGCTTTCCATGATATCAAGCACATCATTCAACCATATCTAGACAATTTACCCACTCACTCAATGCATCGAGTCGATCATCCAACCCACCTCCGAGCCATTTTCGTCCGCTGTCGGTTTTACCGTATATGTTTGAATCCTCATAAGTATGTTTTCTACATGGAATCCGGCCAACTTCTAGGATTTATTGTTTCACGTCAAGGGATTAGGGTGGATCCTTTAAAGGTTGAGGTGATCCTTAATCTCCCTCCTCCTTCTACACTTCGCCAGTTACAAAGTTTGCAGGGGAAAGAAAACTTTCTTCGTCATTTTATTCCAAATTATGCCGAGATAACTCATGGATTTATGCAACTCCTAAAAAAGGGGTATGAGTTCGTATGGGATACCATTTCCAACAACGCTTTTGAAGCTTTGAAATTGTCCCTAACACGTGCTCCGCTTCTCTTTCCCCCCGTTTACAGTCGCGATTATTTCCTCTACCTTGTTGCCTCAGATTACAACATTGGTATGGTTCTCATCCAAGAGGATGATGCTAACGACGAACATGTTATCTAATACTTGATTCTAAGTCTAACGCCTACCGAAATCAACTATTTACATGTCGAAAAACTGGCCTTGGTAGCCATCCAAGCCATCCAACGCTTCTGGCACTATATCCACTCTCGCAAGACTACAGTGATTTCTAACTACAACCCTATGCAACACATTCTCACACGTCAATTGCTGGGGGGAAAATACTCCAAATGGATCGTGATACTCCAGGAGTTTGACTTGGAATTCAAACACGCCAAGTCCAAGAAGTCCTTAGTGTTTGCTGAGTTGATATGCAACTTTCCCTATTCTGAAATGGAAAATGTAGCAGCTGATTCATTACCCGATGAATCCCTTTTCATCATCAGCTCTGATGATCTTTGGTATGGTGATATCATCATATATCTCCAAACCCAGACTTTTCAGCCAACTTTGTCTAGTACTGACCGATGTCGAATACGCTACCAAGCCCGTCAATATATTATGCTCGGGGATACTCTTTATCGTCAGGGGATTGACTCTATTTTTCGACGCTGCCTCACATTCGAAAAAGCCGAGAAAGATCTGAATGATTTCCATTCTAGAGCCTGTGGTGGTCATATGTCTGGGTATGCTACTACCCATAAGATCTTACGAGCAGGGTATTTTTGGCCTTCTTTATTTAATGACTGCATAATTGCCATTCAAAAATACCATGCTTGCCAGACCTATAATAACAAGATACGGTCACATCCCGCTCCTCTTCACCCTGTGGTCTCCATTGGTCCCTTTGCGAAATGGGGCATCAATTTCATGACATGTCACCCCCACTCAGTCAGGGGGCATGGACACATTATTGTAGCCTTAGATTACTTTACAAAATGGGCTGAGGCGATGCCGACATTTGACAACACTGGCAAGACCGCAACATTATTCATTTTTAATCACATCATAGGTCATTTTGGTGTCGCCCAGGCTATCGTCACTGATCACAGTATCCACTTTAGAAACTTCATGATGTCCGAAATTACTGAAAAGTTGGGTCTTCGCCATGAAAACTCAACGCCCTATTACCCACAAGCCAACGGCCAAGTCGAAGCAATTAACAAAGTTCTCATAACTATGCTCTGACGAATGATAGGGATTCACAAAACAAGTTGGCACACCATGTTATTTTTGGCATTGTGGGCTTACCGGACATCCGTCAAGTCCGCTACTAGGTTTACACCTTTCTGGTTAGTCTATGGTTTGGAAGCCATTCTCCCGATTGAATGCGAGATACCCTCTTTGAAACTAGTTGTTGAACTCCTACCAAACACTTATGTTGAGGAAGAACATCTATTGTATCTTATGCGATTAGACGAAACTCGACACAATGCTACCCTAGTCATAGAAGCTCATAAAAAACGTGTCAAGGCCCAATACGACAAACATGTGAAGCCTCGCGTTTTGTCTGAAGGAGATCTCGTTCTCCTTTATGAACAAGATCAAGATATGCTAGGAGCTGGAAAATTCGAAGCCATGTGGCGAGGTCCTTATATCGTTAGATGAGTGTTGGAAAAAGGGGCTTATGAGTTAGTAGATTACGATGGTATCCCTTTGAGTGAACCCAAGAATGGGTTGTACTTGAAGAAGTACTATGCATAAAATCACCTGTGCATGAGTACTTGTATTTTTATTGTATCATACTTCTTGTGTGTTACTGTAGCTTGTTTTTGTCGTTATCTGGTCTCTGCCCTTATGTGACATTGTGTTTGATTTCCAAATGTTGGAGTCTTTGCTACCCTACATTGGCTTTGTTGATGGCGCTAGTCGTAGTACTCAGAACCTTTCTTCCGCTGCATGGGCAATTTACGCCCCTACAAATGAACTTGTCTCCTTACGAGGTGTGTGTCTCGGCCGTGCGACCAATAATATTGCAGAGTATAGCGTCGTTATCAAATTTTTGATTGATGCTATCTTGCTCGAAATCCGTCATTTGGTTGTGCGACTCGATTCGCAGCTTGTAGTACTACAGTTAAGTAATGTCTATACTATTTGAAGTCCTACTTTGTTACGGGTGTATTTGCGAATTCGCCTCTTGGAAAGTTATTTTGATTATATTGAAAATAAACATATTCCTAGATGTCTAAATACATTAACTGATGCATTGGCTAACTATGTATTAGACAAACATTTGGATCATTTATAAATCAATCACATCAATTTTCACACAACACAAGATAAACCGGTAGAAGCCGTATGTTTATATAACGATCAAAAGAGTTTTTTACAAAAAGTTTTGTCCGAGGAACAAAATTTCAAAATATGAAGCTCATAGCTTCTACAAAGTGACGTCATGGATGAAGTTCATGGTAACACACGATTACCTGGGAAACCCTACGAAGCAGTCGGCCAATGGACTCTAACACTCCTACTATATGATGCTGATAACGTCGTGGAACCTCTCCAAGAGGCATGTCTGGAATATCTGATGTCAAACCCTCTAGGTTTTGTTCCACCGCTTCATAATCCTCGACGTCCCATCGTGGCACTGGAACCACCTCTCCTCACCACTGAATAGGAGAAGTACCAGGAGGTTGGTAAGGTCCCACATCTGTGTCATCAAAAACGAATTTTGTATTTAGTCCTTGGACGAACATATAAAAAACATTTGCATATGATAAAATTCACAAAAACATTTAAACAAAAAAAAATGTGTACTTCTTACCAAGTTCCCCCCACTAAGCACCCTCGGGAAGGACCAAGTCTGGATCTCCTCGGAAATCCAACCCGACATAAGCATAATCATCGACCATCAACATCTGTGGTCACAACCATTCGAAGAAGGTATCATCATATTTGATAATTGGTCCAGCTATGTGACGGGCCATGAGCTGACACTATCTCATCATTCTTGGATCTGTTGGGGTCGGTAAATCCCACTCAACCTGTAGCCTCAGTAACAGAACCCTGTCGAGAAAGAAGGACACCAAAAAAGACCCGTACCTGAATTGCTTCAGGTCACCTCGCCTGCATTTGGTCAACTGCCTTTTCATGCTACGAAGCACTGCATCTGGCCAGTTAAAAACCCGATGCTCAGTACACTCTATGGCATACTGAAAGTAGATCTGAAGAGCCATGTGAGGAGCAGTGCTCCCAGCCATACGAGAAATGGTGAACAAAATAGTGCGGAGGGTCAAATCATGCACTCCCCAAATGGAAACTTTCCCTTTGCTCCTCTCTGCCTCTGGAACACAGTGCAAGTGGCAGTACTCACTCATAGGCAGCCCACCACCTCTGCTACCAGTCAGGCTCACGTGGTACCCACGTCGTGATAGTCCTGTCAAGAAGTAAATGTCCTCAATATCCAAGGACAATTTGTGGACCCCTACATGGAATACTTGCTGATCGGGATCCCACATATGCACAAGGTACTCCAATAACCTGACTTGGGCCCTCATGCCCAGGATACGAAAGAACTTCAGAAGACCACAGTTTCGCAAAGTGGCAACGGTGGGTGGATGATTTCCGGCAATGGAATTATCTTCTTCATGCTCCCTTTCATGCCATTCCATAACCATGGTGATGGCCAAATACCTGCATAAGAAGCACAAGAAGAAGATTAATAACTCTATTCAACATTTGGTATCTTTTCATTGAGCAAAATTTTAAAAAACTTTTACACTTTGCGGTTCTTGCAGGTGCCCTTTAGGCACAGTGCGAGGTTCTCGCAGGCGCCTTTGGGCTCACCTGCGAGAATGAACCATTCTCGCAGGTCCCGTGTAGCTCACCTGCGAGAATGGTTGAGCACAATAATAACCCCCAAAACAAACTCAAAACGGTGTTTTTTGCCGATGAAAATGAAAAATTAAACCACGAAAAAGTAGAGGACAAAGAGCCTACCTCACTGCCGTTGACGGTTTGTTGAATGGATGCTCATAACTCCTGCAATTTGACGCCGAATTTCAAGGGTAAAAGAGGGGTTTTGGGGCTCAAATAGTGGTAAAGTTAAAATGATATGGTAAAAAGAGTTTTTACCCCTTTATATTTACTTTTACCATTTTATTGAT
>ML824864.1:62421-73898 GCA_009831015.1 Picea engelmannii
CCTCCAAACCTCGAGATCCGATATCCCGCGACCACTTGTCACGTCATCAAGTTCCGACGTGCACCATGCAAACATTCTGAGACGTCGCGTTTCGCATCCTCGTGATCTCACCCTATGAGAAAACAAGAATCTTCCGTCGTGAACTCCCGATCTATCTGACCTATAAGTCGGGTCACGACTTCAGTGATTCTCCACAATAATTCAAGTCGTTGATTCTCTTCCTCTTGAAGAGTTCCTCCGTTCCCCACCTTTATCAGTGCAAGTGGAAACTAAGGTGCTGTCCCTCCAGGGCTTTTACCAGCTTAGACTTTTCAGAGTTTCCTCGAACACACTTCCCATGCTCGAACTCCAACGTTTTCCAGGGTTGAAGTCCTTCCAGACCCTGCACTGTCCTCGTCACAGGATTTCCGGCCTCTCTATCCTCAGACTTGCTTCGGGGGTTTCAATCCGACCTGCACTCACCTGCACGGCTCAAATAACTCAAAACGCTCTGAGCTAAGGAGAACCAAAGTTTAACTGCGTAGCCTCCTCAACGCACTCTATGCGGAGGTATTCAACTGCACTTGATGCAGAAGTCTCCTGGCTTAAGCAGAGAACAATTGAACTCCTTCTCACAGGTACTCAGCTTCTAGTTCTTCCACATAATCACGTACACAACGTATGAAAGAAAGATATAACCGGAAACAAAAATACTAAGGCATAATCCCAACAACACACAGAGGATAATCACATCCATGGGGTGGGATTCAACTTAGTCACTCCTGGAAAACGAGAACAAGAGTTCTCCTATTGAACCTCCTCTACACACTCTTATGCGGAGGAATTCGACTGCACTCTATGCAGGAATCTCCGGGTTCAATCAGTGGAATAAGAGAAACTTATTCTCTCCTTTCCCCCAGATTTCTAATCTGCCATGAGATCACATATGCAGCATAAATAATGAAAGCATAACAAGAAGCAAGCATACAACAACATAAGGTTAACAGTATACAGAGAATAATCGCCGCCATGAAATTTGAATCAATTTTCTCTATTAACTCAATATCTGTACATGGGGATTTTCCACCAGCTCTCTGCCTTTTCTCCTTCCTTCTCCTCAATGCTAATAATGATACTGACTCTACCACTAATCCAATAATACAAAGGAGGGTGTCTTTATCCCATTTTCCCTCTCAAAAGCTAAATTGTCAAATCTAAACTTAATGGTCCTATCTACCTGTACTAAATCTACTCTCTCTGCATTAAGTCTAATAAGTGCCTCTGCTGTACAAGGAAGAGAGCTTATCTGCTCGCGGTCTATTTCAGTATACAAATACGCCTAAATATGGAGGCTTTTATATAAACGGCGGCGCTCATCAAAATGGTTAAAACTGTGATGTTGGCGTCACCTTGCGGTCTTTTCCTTTCTCTAAATGCAGCCCCGCATAACGAGGTGCGGATGCTCCTGCATCACTAGGTGAGCTACCTCGTCAACCAATTGGAGCAAGATTGTCATGAAGTGCAAGACCAAGGCTACGAGTTTCACTTCAGCTAGTTGTTGATTCTCGTTGCCTTCATCGCTTGAGAGATGCTGGAGGGAGAAACCTTCCCTGAAGTTGAGCTGTCTAAACCACTGGCCGTGAGGTACAGTACCCTCTGGTATTTGAGAAACATGGTGAAGCAATGACAGTCTAATGCGGTGTTCCACACCTATTACTTGCAGCTGAAGAGGGCCATTGAATCCTTCCATCGAATGACTCTGAATACACTTCATAGGTTCATGCCAATAGTGAAGTTCCGCGCATACATGCACTTCATTTACATCATTGCGCACAGAGATGAACAAAAGGAAGAGATCTAGTCCTATTACAAACTCATCGAGGAAGATATGAAGGAAATAACCAAGGAATGGCCTGCAAAATTTCTTATACCAGTCGAATAGACAGAACTCTCTGACCCCAACCTCATCGAAAGTCATGTAGTCACTCGGGAAGAATATGATGAACCCAGTAGTAGCAAGAAGAAGAATAAGGAAGAAGTACAGGAAATGCATAACACATTAGAGAAGACTACACCAGATTCACCTGAAGGGGGAGGAGGTGACGAAGTAGACAAAGAAGAGGATGAAGGGGAAGAAGACAAGCAGGAACAAGGCGAAGTAACACTACCTAAAGATCCCCTTAGGGAGACAGAGACATCCAAGAAAAGAAAGGTTTCTCCAAAGAAACCCTTAGTGCGGAAGAAGCCATGCGTCAATAAGCCCCACTTGCAGACTATACTTACGGTGGATGATATTGACCTCATCATCGCAGTTGTATTAGATACTTTCGAGGAAATTTTGCAACAAAGCAAAGCCAAACAGGAGACAATGTATGACCAGATTGAGGTGGAGCTCAAAGGGGTACATCAGGCTCTTTATTCAAGCCATGCAATGTCTACCGCGTTGTTGTCATCAGGGGGCATAGAAGTAGGAGATGAGCATGCCCAGCTATGTAGAATAGCAGATGCAACAGAGGCTTTCCCTCGTCGGGTCTAGGAAGAAAAAGGGAAGGCCACAGAGGAATTAAAGAAAGAAAAGGAGGAATCCCTAGAGTAGCATCGGGTTGTGTAGCAAGAGAAAGATGACCTCCAGGCGAAGTTTGTAGAGGATAGAGCGCAGATCCAGAAGGAAAATGAACAGCTGCTCGCGGAGTAGATTGGCATTAAAGAAGCAGTCACTAGAGCACTTCTCTCTGTGTCGGGCCTAACACAGATGGAAGAGGAAACATATGAGAGCCAAGTAGGGAAGCTCGTTGAAGCCATTCAATAGCTCCAAGCAAGAGTAGCAGAACTGGAATTACAAGTAGTGTCGAGCACTCCGCAGGAAGTGCGAGATCAGAGGGAAGAAAATGCCCAAAGTGCAGTCGAAATAATCAAGGCATTGACCATAGAATGCAAACAACTCATCAAAGTGCGCAAACCTATGAGTGCCTTGCAGAGGACCCATAACTAAGGACATTGGAGTCACAACTCTAGGAAACGAAGCAACAAGAAGTGACAGTACAAGCACAGTTGAAGCTACTGTTAATGGTCAAGAAGATGAAAAGGTCACAAGAAAAACGCGTAGTTCAATAGTAGGTCCATGCCATCCAGACTAAAGTCATGGAAGTGACCCAAAGACTCCAACCAGTACAAGACAAAGCCTGCATACCTTTTTAGGAGATCGAGGAATAAGGTGCACAACTGGAACAAGTGGTCACCACAGTGGAACAACGCTTGGAAGGACCTGTCACCGAGAAATTCATTCAAGAGTTTGTCGAGTAGGAGGCTCTGGCGAAGCAACAAGTCGAGGCAGCTCAAGCCGAGCTCGAGGCCTTTGAAGCAGAGTTGCCCAGATCATAGTGACTCGGGACGAGTCACAGGTGAGTGTTGGGGGCATGTTGGCCCTCGACAAAGTTTTGGAGAACCTTGGTCATGTTTGACCATTTTTGGGACTTCGACAGGAGGGTCGAAGACGGAGCGCCTAGGCGAAGTGGAGATCGTGGGATATCGCCCCCTTTTTTGTAGGATTTTTGGGTTTAGGGCTTATGTAATGGGTATGGGATGTCAGCCCATGGGTTTACCCATGCTTAGGCCCCATTTGTAAATGTATAAATAAGTATCTAGGCATTGCAAGAAGCATAAGGTCATATCTATGTAGGCTTTGTGCAAGATATGTAAAGGTTGCTAAGTATGATTAGTTGTGAAGGCTTTGTGCATACTTTGTGTTGAGAACTTGCAGAGTTAAGTGAAAATGATTGTAAGAAGGCTCTGTGTTGTGCCAAACTCGGGGAAGGAGGATCTGGCGAAGTGCGCACATATCTCCTATCCTATGTGTTGTTGGTTTTGTGGCTCTGTGCATATAAGAAGACTGAAAGAAGATAATAAAGAAGACGAACAGTTGGTGGACATGGCCCCATGCTGGGGGTGAACTACGTATATCCTGTGTTGTGATTGCTTTGTGTTATTAATGTGATTTATTCTTAGTGTTGAATCTTTATGTATGTTAGATGCATCTGATGTAGTATCTTAGTGCTTAATAACATGAACGAATGCTAGATATGTCTGATGCTATGTGCTAAATGGTTAGATATGCTTAGATCTTGTTGAATACTTCGTTGTTATGTAATTAGGGTTTGAATCTGCGATGTGAATAAGGATCAAAGACTAATGAATGTTAATTGCTAAGTGCTCTGTTAAGTATTGTTATTACAGATCTGTGTCCCATCTAGGTTGTACACATTTGAGTCCTACAACCCCTACCTTTACCTCGGGTGAGACTTCATCTGCTTCGTAGGTGTTGCCGAAAGGGCTGGTAGTTAGGGTTTTGTTGGTGCATTGTTGAAGCATTGAACCCCGGGTCTACCCCTGTGCCAACAAGCATCAAACATACAAAATATTCTTAAGAATCCATCCATTGTATAATGGAATTTAACCAAATCAACAATCAATCAAAGAATTACCACATAGATTTATAATGGGAATCAACCTAATACACAAGAGAAAACAACACTATCAAAATGGTTATAAGACATGTTTTATTCACAAAAGAAGCTTCATACAATGTCTTAGGCACTCCATTTTCTTAAGCTTGCTACAATCTCCATACTTTATATCGAGAGAGAAAAAGAGTTCAGTATGATGATACATTAATGTCTTTCCCTATTGCATTCTCCTTTTTTCTAGGTGGAGGATAGGTTGATAAGGTAAACCATGATGTCTATGTGTGGGATTTGTTGACTTAGTTAACTTTGTTGACTTGTGGGACTAGCCTCTGGCTATGAAACCATGACCCAATGACATCTAAGTTGTCAAAATCACCTAGGGATCACACTAAGCTTGGGCCATACTAACCTTTAGTTGGATGGATTTTTTAAGTGTCTCCTACCAACTACAACCAGTTTCAACCCTAAGTCGCCCTAGAAACGAAACCTTTTGAAACCAATCATACTAACAAAATTTGACGTTAACTTAGTTCACCTTAATCCATCTTCTATACAATAAATGGATAAAATCACATTCTTATTTTACAATAAATGGATAAACTCGGATTCTTTTGCGATAAATAGGAGGCTTTCTATACTAAACAATCTCTATATTTTCCTCAATGTCAATCGATTATAACTCTTCGATGATAAGTTGTTATGAAGATTTCCCAATCAGCTAAAGCTAGTTAGTTACCTACATGATTTTCCAATGATCTTGGCATTTTAAATGTATTTTTGAAATGACTTTTTAATGGTTTTTTATCAACACTACATTATTGAAATGTCTCCTTTACAATTTATTTATGCACTTCAATATCATGTTCTCTTGAAGCCCCTTACTTTGTTTAGACTATCAACATGTGCCCTCAATTTATTTAAATTATAATCTATTATAATTTGCTTTATTCTCATTAAATCAAATGACAATCATATACTATATCCGTCTTTATCCATAATGATGACCCTAGTTTTGATGACAAACATATAATCTATTATAATTTGCTTTATTCTCATTAAATCAAATGACAATCATATACTATATCTGTCTTTATCCATAATGATGACCCTAATTTTGATGACAAACATATAATCTATTATAATTTACTTTATTCTCATTAAATCAAATTACAATCATATACCATATCCGTCTTTATGCAATATATCAATATGGAACTCCAAGTACATTTAAAAAAATAATACAATTTAGTATTAGAACGGGATAACTTATTTGTTCTACAAACTAAAAATTAATTAAAATACTACTTGAAAAGTTAGATACATTTTTTTTTAAGATAAACCTTTTTTAACTTTTGTCTCTATATGCTCCCATGGACGTTTCCTTTTCCATATTTAATCCTCTCAAGGAAGTGTAAATGCCTCATACTCACGTCTACGCTTCCGCTTCCTCTTTCTCTTTCGTTAAAACCAAATTTCTTCTATAATCACAAACTCTAAATTAACTCCATTGATCTTCTTTTATACAATATAGAGTCTAATTTCCTTTAATTTGCCAAATCTCAATTAATGAATCATATTCAGTCATCTATATTTTAAAAATATATACTAAAATATATTAAAATTAAAAATATATAATTTTTAGAGTGTAAGTTTTTATAGTTGGGATTTTTGAAATTTTCAATGTTTTGGGTGGACATTCATCTAAAAAAAATTGAGAAAGATAAAAACTCCAAGTGATTAAGAAAAAAATGATTAAAAGATAGAATTAATAAAAACTTTCCAGACGAACATAGTGAATTTATCCGTCCATCGTATGGATCCCAATCTATCAATCCCTATAATTTCTCCGTCAATCGATCCCGCCTTCTGGTTGGGAATTCGATCCAAATGTCGCGAATAGTAAGTCCCCATATGATGAGACCATAATAAAAGTAAAGAACCGGAAGTGACTGTATTCCATAGAGGCCCCGGAGGAGGTTCCCAACAGATATCAGCTGTCAAAAAGATTGAATGAATACCCAGCTGTTTGTTCCCAATTCAAATATGTTACCTACTGGTCATGGGTCTTTCAACCTGCTCTAGTATTATATGTAGATGACTTACTTATTATAGGAGTTCAGTTTATTCTATTGCAGCAGTGAAGTCCGCTTTGCATGACAACTGCTTGATCTAGTGTGAGTCGTCTAGTGCGGATGTGAGGGAAAGTGCCAAAGTCTATGGGAGGGGAACCAAAGGATAATTGATGTGTAGGAAACCGGTCAGCTTCTTTTATCCGTGTCCACAAAGAACAAACAACATGTTATTGATGATAGAGTACTACCTAAACGAATATATCGGTAGATGATAGAGTACTACCTAAACTAATATATCGGTAGTCCATACAGACTTAAACTTCTTCCATTCTTGTATTCTAACAATGGGATGTTGAACAATCATGATGCACTTTAGTTTCTATTTTATAATGTAGGTGTATTATAAGTGTATATCATTTTAGGAAAGAGAGAGAGCTTTATTTGTTGTTTTGTTAAAGATTTACTGTATTGATATAATTATAAAATTATAGATTTACTGTAGTATTGATATAATTATAATATTATAGATTTACTGGATAGGGCGTTTTTAGAGCATGGAAAACATTGCCGTAAATAGTAAAGAAGAGGTTATGAAAGAGATGGTTGGTCGTTATTGGCGAGATGTATTATTAAGAATAATTGAAATGGAACGGAATGGGATATTTGTGTTTGTTGCTTTCCCAGCTTGGAGATAAGTACGCCTTCCAATCATTCAACTTTATGAATGAAAATAATATAATGGGCATGTGAGGAATGTAGGTTGCCTTTAATTTCTCCAGTCGAGTCCGAAAGAGCTATAGATTGATTTCTCCAATAGAGTCCGAAAGAGCTATAGGTTCCTCCATTAGCAATAGAGTCCGAAAGAGGTATAGGTTTCATCACGAGAGGTTGTCGGCAATGGAATCTAGTGAGCAAGTTGCAGCAACATAAACATATCAAATCAAATCTTAACTGATCATTAATTATGATAGCAAATAACGACATGCATAAAAGAATCAATCAAATCTAAGCATTGGACGAGAAAGACTGGCGGGCACGCAAGTGGCAGTACGCTGAACCTGACAGAGAAAAAGTGTGTTCGCCCTGCCCCTAAACTTCATGGACGACGACTGGACTACAACATTTGTTGAATCTCCTCTTCCTCTTCCTCTTCCTCCCGGGCAATACATTTGTTGAATCTCCTCTTCCTCTTCCTCCCGGGGAATGCCGTTTTTATGAGCCGCTTCTTTCGTAAGTGATATGATTAATAAATATTAACTCGTACGGTCACTATTATTGATCATCTTACCTTTGATTATCAGCTGACTGCATAAATTCGGAATTCCAGTATTGGAATGTTACAGAGGAGCAGGTGGAGTCAATAGTGACTGTTCAAGCACATCGGGATCAGGGTTGTAACTACTTCAAGAATGAAGGTCAGCATGAACATATTTTTATTTTTATTTTCGTTATTTCCGATTTAATTACCAAGCTTCACTTTTGTGAGATCCATAACCAGTTTGATTATAATAGAATGTATGGGCATTCATATTTTCTCCCTTAAATTTCCATGAACATCTCTAAGTACGTGTCTTTCAGATAAGCCAGGTTCTTAGTCATCCATTGATGAGTTTCAGATAAAGCCGCTTTATATTCTTAGGAGCTACTGAAATTTCACTTTACTTGAATAATCGTTATGAATCTGGGTCTGTGTACAGATATTCAATTGGGTTCACCGGAAATTTGGTCAAAATAATGATAAGGATTCAGGGCACGGTAAGTGTTGATTAGCGATTTTAAATTTATATATTGTATTTTTTAATTAGTATGCTTACGGTCTGTCGAACATGGGCTTGTGGAGAGCAGGCCTGCATGATAGAGTGGCGGAGGAGCAGTTAGAAAGCAATTATAAGAGAGCTGGTGATGGAGGTCGCGGCAGTATTGGTGCAAGGAAGTCGTCGCATTCAGCGAGAAGGATGTCCCCGTCCCCCAAAGAAAAAGATATTATAGATGACCACAAACTCTTAAAACACCGCCACAGCACCTTAACTTTAACTGCTGCTACAGCATTCCAGCAGGTGGAGGAGGGGGCCGGGGAGTACTGGCTATCGGTCGGAAGTGAGAATGGGACGGACGAGCAGGTGAGGAGGGTCATCTCTCGCGGCCTACTGGCGATCGGGACGTTCGGCCTGGAGCGCGTGGATGAAGTGGAGGAGGAGGAGGAGGTGCGAAACCTGGTGGAGAGAATCGATTCCGACCTCACTGCCGGCGACGTAGAGCTCTTCCACGATGAGCTCGAAAAGGTCTTCGGCCTTAAAAATCATCAGCTCGACCCTATGTTAGGTTATGCAGGCAACACAGAGTCCCCGTCCCTATCTCCACTTCATGGAAATAGCAGCAGCGTCAACGACCTCTACCCCCTGCATCAATTCTTCTTCAATTCCAGTAAAGCAGATATTAACAACCACCACCTCCACCATAAAAGGAAGGATCAATCGGCGCCCAGAACATCGTTGAGAGATCTTTTTTCCGCCACCACCACCACCAAGAGGGAGGATCAACAGGGCGCTATAAAACCCAGCGATTCCAAAGGCAGCGACTACAACGTCAAGAAATCCGGGTGGAGCCTCTCCTCCTTTGTGAAAAAAGTTGTGAAAGGGAAGACACATACTACTGACTCGAGATGCAAAGTAGAAAAGGTGAGGATGGGCGTATTTTTCCCATTTGCATATGCATGTATATAGCATGAAAGTAGTAATTTAGTTTGTGCACAGGTGATGCAGGGACTGTTCCACAGGAAGATTTACCCCGATACAGATACAGATACAGCAGTCCCGCATCGTAAAAAGAAGTGTAATAAGCTGACAAGCTGTATTATCCCACCAAAATTAAACGATGATCATGATCATTCCATCTATACTGCTAACACAACCAGTGATCCTGAACTGGTTTGTTCGGCAGGATTGTGCACTGCTCATGAGCACTGGATAAATACGGACGCTGACTGTAAGTCCCTTTCATTGCTTTTGCACATCATTTACTCATTTATAACTGCATACTAATTACATCTATTCATTTGCAGATGTTGTGTTGGAGTTTTGACTGCGCTGTTCGTTCAACCATTATATTAGTTTTACATCCTTCTTAGTTACTCGCTTCTACTTTTCACCTCTAGTTACTCGCTTGTATTAATGCATGGGACGATATCCATTTAGTGCACTCTATGTTATTAATCCCATCTATTGTTTATTTATGTATGTATATGTTAATTCAATATATTTATCCGTCTGCAATTGGAGAGAATTTGGAATGGCAACTTAGTTCGGCCCTAACAATATATTTATCCGTCTGCCTGCCTGGTTACTAAATCGGAGAGAATTTGGACTTGGAACTCAGTTCGGCTCTAAGAATCTGTCTATGTGGACAGTACATTCAATACCGTAATATATTAATGACCAAGAACATTTGGACTCTGAACCCAATCCGACCCTAAGATTCTGTCTATGTGGAAAGCACTGTGTTCAACATCGTCTGCCGTGTCTGTCTGTATGCGTAGTATTTACATTGTGCAGGACAAACATAGTGGAGAATCAATTCAACTATCGTTTCATTCAAGGTACAAGTGCCTTCCATAAATAAAAATCTCACAATATTGCTTAACTTTTCATGGTGGGATGATCCAGTATAAATGTGTGAAAAAACTCGTAATATTACTTAACTTTTCATGGTGGGATGAATAGTATAAATGCCACGACACAGTGCATGCAGAGCATCCTAGGCACTTTCTTTTTTTATTAAAAAATTGTAAGATAGTGAAAGACTGTTTTGTTCTTAGTGAATCTATGGCAATGGCAACTTTGAAATGGAAATTCTCTAACTGTGTATATCATTTGGATTCATTTTATTCAAATGATAAAATTAATATTTTATAAGATTTATTTTTTATCCTAATTTAATTATTTTGGTTGTATATGGATACAAAGTGTTTTTTTTAATTTGAATATTTAAAATAGTTGTAAGTTCAGAAGTCAAGAAATACAATGAGTAAATATGAAGTTTATGGATGAACAAATGATTTTTTTTTTTAAGGTTTGAGTAATGTGGATGGTTGTGGATTCTAAAACCTCGTGTATAGGACCTATAAATGTAATGGAGGCTCTAGAGCTTGGTTAATTTATAAGAAATAGTGCAGATTTATTATGGTGGTTAATTTTACTAGAAATTTTATTATTGTGGTGTATTTTTATTTGTTTTCAATTGAATTGTAGACTATAGAATTTGTTTACAGTGATTGTGGAGAAATTAAATTCCACACTGCATGTGAGACATTGTAGGGCACAATGATCTCACTCCATCAAGTGATATTGGAGAAATTAGATTCTTGAGGGATTGTGGCAATTCCAATCATGAGAAAAAGGAAAAGTCTGGATGATTCAAATGAGGGTGTGATGTTGGATAGAGTTATCTGAATCTGAATGGGTAAATGAAGCATGCCTATGAAGCATGCCTCTAGTGGTAGGATTGGGTAGATGTTGTAAGAGGAGATACAACTCTCATCTTGAATAGCATTAGGTAGAGGTTGTGGAGAATGGGGGATTGGAGAAAATAAATTGCAAGACCGAATGGAAATGGAGACGTTGGAATTTTCTAGGCATGCACCTCCAAAACACTAATGGAGTGGATAAAAAGCATGCAGAAATATTTTCACTACTATGAGATTAAAGATCCCTAGAGAATGAAAATTGCTTGTAAAAAATTGAAGAGCTATGCATATGACATATGATAATGGCTAAAGATGAACATAAAATGAAGACAAGAAGATGAGATTTGGAATTGGGAGTCACCAAATTGAGAGGTGAAATTGTAAATGATAATTATACTTTGAAAATGAATAGAACATTAGAGAAATTGAAGCACAAGAACATATATGTAGACAATATTTTGATTAATTTTGTAAAGTGGATATCAACTTTGGTTTTGTATG
>ML824865.1:0-17071 GCA_009831015.1 Picea engelmannii
TGATAGATTGTGTGTGTTGTCCATGGAAAAGTAACAATGTTGATAAGTGCATCCAAGATATGTGAATGTCCGACGAAGAAGGGACATGATCTTCTTTTACTATCACTTGTAGGCTTAGATGGATAATAGCATGGTTGCACGTTGGGTAGTCGATTGTTCAAGTATGTTTGGATCAAGGGAGGCAACAATAGGTTTCTTATTGTTGGGTGGCAATGATGCAACATTTCCTATGGTGAAACAAGCACTCTAAAATTATGCACAATTGAAGGTGCCTAGCTTAAGTTTGATTAAGATAGGTTAGTTAGGCATATTTTAGGCGATACAAGCGGTTGATGGCCATGCCCAACTAGCAAGGTCACGTAGGTGCCATGCAACAACTAGGATTCTTAAGTGGTACAAGATGTTCAAGTGGAATGAAAATTCTAGCCCTCTGACAATTAGTTTTAGATTCACATTCAAATGTGGAAATCGTGGAAGTGTCTCTTCACCATCAACACCCCTTTCATTGGATGAGCCAATGGGGCCATGTTAAATAGGACATCAACAATTCAAGTGGGGGAGAATGTAAGGACCCAACTTGAGGTGGCAATGACAATGGCACGACAAAGGGTGCATCAGGCATACTTGACAAGTTGCACAATGAATCCATATGTTTTGGTAGCCTTGGTGATTAACTAGCGATGCTTCATGAGACAGTTAGAACAATGTACTAGAGCATAGGTTAGGAGGACGAAGGATGTCTTGTCGAGTAGGACGAATGATTGACGAGGCACTACATAGTGGGCTTCGACGAAGGGGCACAACTTGGCAATGTGATAGATCATGTGTGTTGTCCATGGCAAAGCAACAATGTTGATAAGTGCATCGAAGTTATGCGAATTCCTAATGAAAGAGGGACATGATCTTCTTTGACTATCACATGTAGGCTTAGATGGATGATAGCATGGTTGCATATTGGGTATTCAATTGTTTAAGTATGTTTGGCTCGGGGGAGGTGACAATGGGTTTCCTATGGTTTGGTGACAATGATGCAACATCGCTTATGGAGAAACAAGCACTCTGACATTTTGCACAATTGAATGTACTTGGCTTTGATTTGGTCAAGACATGTCGATTAGGCATGTTCAAGGTGAAACAAGCGGTCAATTGTCTTTCCCAACTAGCAAGGTCACACTAGTGCCACCTGATGTATATGCTTCTTGAGTGATATGGGATGCTCAAGCTGAACAAAAAGTATAGCCCTATGACACTATTGCTTTCCTCTACATTGTAGTGACCCCTTTGTTGTAAGTAGTGAAAAAATATTTTCCCTTTCTCGACTAAAAAATATATCCCATATGCAACAAAAAATCTTTGACAGTGTGTCCAACGACAAACAGTTACAAGCATAGTGTCCCCTTTGTTGTAAGCAAAGATAAAATATTTTTCCTTTCTCGACTCAAAAATATCTCCCATATGCAACAAAGAATCTTTGACAGTGTGTCCAAGCACAGACACTTACACTCTAAATAAACAATGTTTTTTTAAGTCCTCCGTTTATACGTAAAAACATTCTTGTAAATTCCCTCAAAGACCCATGTTTCATCATGATTACATAAAATAGCAAATGTATATACTTTATGTAAGTGGGTACAATGATAATAAAAAAAATGATATTCAAAATTTTCTCAAAAACCCTTAATTTGATTTTTTGATTAAGTATTTATATTTATATATTTTAAAAATCAAATTAGTCTTTTAACAATTATTCTATATTTAGGTGGTGTGGTTTTCCTTAAATAATGGTAGTGAGTAAGTATGCATTTACAAATAGTAACCAATGATAGTTTCCCTCAAAGCCATTACAATAATATATTCGTTAAAAGATCAACATGTCACTTACGGAAATTGAACCTGAATTGAGAGGATAACAATTATTCCTCCCCATCACCCAAACTAAACCCAATTGACACATACACATATTAAATTTCTATATTTATAAAATTAAATTTCTTAATTTTAAATATTAAAAAATAATAATTATATATATAAGATTCATTCAATAATAATAATTTTTTAAATCAATATCCCATTTATAATAATAATTTTTAATTTTCAATGCACATACAAACTTTTTCTATAAACCATGACTAAAAAATTAAAAATTATTAAGATAATAATAATAAAAAAAAACTCATTGCAAACATTTAAATTTCTATATTAATTAATCTTTTTAAATGTTTATATTAGTTATATATATTCTCAAAATTTTCAATATAACTTATGAATCCTTTATTGACTACAACTATAATGTTGCATCATCTTAGGAATCTAAGATAATGGAGGGATCTCAAGACCACAAACATTCCACAACCCTAATAAAAGAGAAATTGTAAAGTGAAAAGTACACGAGACAACAATATTCCCCTAAATCCATGCCATTTGAGCACATTGGATGTGTGTCTTAATCACCTATTCACCTTTGAATGAAGATGAAGACTTGTGCGTCCTCATATGTGCAACATATTGTAATTATATCAAACAAAATAACGTTCTTCAAATTTATATCATATTTACATGCTCTCATACCACGTTATGTAAATATGATATTACCTTTTAAGGAAGAACATGGCTTTACGTGAAAAGATAATATCATATTTACATGCTTGAGCTAGCAAGGGATACCCTTACCAGTGCAAGCAAGCAAAACACCTTACCTTATAGCTTGATAGATATCAAGGCCTTGCCTCAAAGGTAAAGATGCCTTACAAAGGTACATAAATAAGGGTGGAGACCTTAAAAGGTCTCTCTACTTTTGTTAGAGGTTAAGGACCATCCTTGAGCCAAGCAAAGGTAACACTCTGATTTTAACTTCTAGCTTAATATTAGGAGCAACAACATATGTATGTATGATTCAGATTATTTTTGACACGGAATGGGAGCATAGATATAATAAAGCAATGTATAGAGATACCTCAGATGTCTAATAATATAACATAAATGTATCAGAGATGGAACCATAAACACCGAGATAGAATAATACACAATTTTCTATTAATGAACGAAAATGTACAAAGACTGTAAAAATATAGAGTGAAAGACTCGCTAGAATGGAGTGCGAAGGTGATCTTTTCCTTGTCGGAAAAATTATGAATAGAGAAATAACCTTCTAACAGATTTAACCATTTGTCTAGGGCATCCGCACCTATCCGACCTTCAAATATGGGAATATCAAAATTAACCTGTACCTTGAAAGGAGAAGTGCTTTCAAAGTGGTTGTTTAATGAAGATGCGCCTGTTGCTATCGACATGCATTGAAGGATGTGAGAAAAATTCTTCATTGTTTCGTCCCTCTGTCGCGTGAGAGCTGCTTGCTCAAGCAACAAACTGAAAGAATTGTCTGCTCCGTCGTTTTTATTTTCCTCTACCATGGAGGGTTTCTTGGGCATGCGAGAGCGATTGTCTTCGAGAGAGACAAGCTCGAGACCCAACTTGCTATACTCAGACCTCGTCGAGGACATGCACTGAAAAATAATCAAGAGCAACCTGCATACCACTCATCTAGATTATTTTTGGCACGAAATGAGAGTGGAGATATAATAAAGCAATGTACAGAGATACCTCAGATATCCAATAATATAACATAAATGTATCAGAGATGCAACCATAAACACCGAGATACAGTAATACACAATTTTCTATTAATGAGTGAAAATGTACAAAGACTGTAAAAATACAGAGTGAAAGACTCACTAGAATGGTGACAACTTATCTTTGAGAAGAGATGTGTCCACTACTCACATTCGCAAGAATATGCCTTTACAATAAGGCTCCAAAGGCCTTTTTTTCATAAAAAAAATCCAAAACTCTAACCCCGGAAGATGAAAAGCCAATAATTTTGTGGACTTTGTTTTGTGTAGTTTGGTGTATCAACTTCCCGTGGGCGTAACTTTGGAATACGATCTCTGTTTGGTGCGCACAATAGCTCGTTGGAAAGGTATCGTCAAGGAGATTCATTTAGGGGACTCAATCAAAGCCTTAACCTATCATTGAGAAGATCGATCCCAAAAAACCTTCATTTAGGCCCTCAAAATGGCCTCGAAAGTTAAAAACTGCTAAAAATAGTAAATTACCAAAATTGTCAGAAAACTGTTTTGAGCCAGTTGGAAAAGGTGGGTGGCCACCGATATCCACCTGGATCAATCCTCCCTCCTTAGGAAGCAATGATATCCATTGCGTTGAGTGGCCGAGGGAGAGGGAAAAGCGTTTGTTGGATCTGCATCTCGATGAGCTGCTTGCCTTGTTATAGAAGTTGTGTTGCTTAGCTTGTTGAAGGTTGTCACGAACATGTGGCTGGAAGGGTTGGACCTTTTTAACCATTTTTGATACATGAGATGCCCATGTGAAGAAGGAATATTTACAATTTGCTGCAATCTTGTCGACCTGCTTTTGTTGGATAGAAGGTGCTTGGGCCGAGGTTGTAGTGGTTGTAGTATCCTTTTGTTCACCTTTTGAACATATTGTGAAGAAGCTGAATTTTGTAGTATGAGATACTACCTTGCGGCACTATTTAGGTGGAACAATAGTTGGAACTACCTCTGGTATTATGTAGAGATGACTCCCCAGAGAAATAATGACACTGCAGGGTTGAGACTCATAAACATCATGGTGCTTCCACATATATGGTTGGCCCAAGAGAACATCACAAACATCTAGTGGGGCAACATCACATAATTCCTCATCCTTGAAGGGTTGGATGCCATATAAAAATCAACACTTTTGGCTGACACAGAGATCTCGTCCCTGGCGAAGCCACCCGATGTTGTATGGCTGCGGGTGTGGTGTTGTCAACAATCCCAACCATTTGATGACCTCTGTTGAGATAAGGTTCTTCTGGCTTTCGCTATCAACAATAAAATGCAGCGAGGTCCCCTTCACCCACATATATGAATGAAAAAGGCACTCCCCCTCTTAGGATCTGTTGGTTCTTTTGGTTGAATTGCTACAATCGCGACAATAGCAATGGGGTCTTCGTCGATGATCTGTCTTTTACCAGTATTTTTAGAATCAGATTTTGAATCAAGGTTCGGCTCCTTGTCTTTGATCTCGGCCACCAATGACTGTTTTGAGCAACATTCATCGATGTTGTGCTAGGGGATTTTGAGGAAATCACACCATTTTCCAGTGTCCTTCTTTGTCTTTTTGTGACCCTTCTTTTCCCGTGGCTTCGACTGGTTTTCGGGAGACTGTTTGTTAGGGCTGTCTTTATCATACTTTGGTTTTTGCAGATTTTCATACCCAAACTCCCATTTGTTCCGGTGCTTAAATTTCTGCTTGATTTTAACAACATATTGAAAAGCATCATCGAGTGATGAGATGTCCAGAAAATCAATTTCAGTTTGGATGTATCTATGTAGAGCCCCATGGTATTTCAAAACCAAATGTCGTTCAGAGTCTTTAATACCCAATTTGGTGTGCAATGTATGGAAGGTATTGGTGAACTCTGGAACTGCTTGGCCCCTCTTTTGCCACAGTGTGGTCTATTTCATGTACTGGTCCTCATAGTTGCCAACAGGGTAATATTGTTCCTTTACCGCATCCACAAAAAAATCCCAAGTGGGCTCGGCCCCATATATTCTAGACTCCTCTGTGAAACTTTTCTCCCAATAAGTGTCCCACCAATGTTCGACATGGGGGAGAGATTTAAGGAGTGCGAAGGTGATATTTTTCCTGTCGGAAAAATTATGAGTAGAGAAATAACCTTCTAACAGATTTAACCATTTGTCTAGGGAATCCACATCTATCTGACCTTCAAATACGAGAATATCATAATTAACCTCTACCTTGAAAGGAGAGGTTCTTCCAAAGTGGTTGTTTGATGAAGATGCGTCTGTTGCTATTGGCAGGCGTTGAAGGATGTGGGAAAAATTCTCCATCATTTCATCCCTCTGTCGCGTGAGAGCTTGCTCAAGCAACAGATTAATAGAATCGTCTGCTCCACCATTTTTTTTTCTTTCACCATGGAGGGTTTATTGGGCATGCGAGAGTGATTGTCTTCAAGAGAGACAAGCTCGAGACCCAACTTACTATACTCGGACCTCATCGGGGACATGCACTGAAAAATGATCAAGAGCAACTTGCTCTGATACCACTGATCCAGATTATTTTCGGCACAAAATGAGAGCGGAGATATAATAAAGCAATGTATAAAGATACCTCGGATATCCAATAATATAGCATAAATGTATCAGATATGAAACCATAAACACCGAGATACAATAAGACACAATTTTCTATTAATAAGCGAAAATGTACAAAGATTGTAAAAATACAGAGTGAAAGACTTGCTAGATTGGTGGGAGCTTATATTTGAGAAGAGATGTGTCTGCTACTCGCATTCGCAAGAAAATGCCTTTACAATGAGGCTCCAAAGGCCTTTTTATCATAAAGAAAATCCAAAACCCTAACCCCGGAAGATGAAAAGCCAACAGTTTTGTGGACCCCGTTTTGGGCAGTTTGGTGTATCAACTTCCCAGGGGTATAACTTTGGCATACGATATCTTTTTTGGGCGCATGATAGCTCGTTGGAAAAGTATCGTTGAGGAGATTCATTTAGGGGGCTCAATTAGAGCTATTCGAGATCATTCAGAAGCTCGATCCCAAAAAACCTTCATTTAGGCCCTCAAAATGGCCCTGAAAGTTAAAAACTACTAAAAATAATAAATTACCAAAATTGTCAAAAAACTGTTTTGAGCCAGTTAAAAAAGGTGAGTGGCCATCAATATCCACTTGGATCAATCCTTCCTCCTTAGGAAGCAATGGTATCCATTGCGTTGAGTGCCCGAGGGAGAGGGAAAAACGTTTGTTGGATATGCATCTTGATGAATTGTTTGCCTTGTTGGAGAAGTTGCATTGCTTAGCTTGTTGAAGGTTGTCACGAACATGTGGCTGGAAGAGTTCGACCTTTTTAACCAGTCTAGCTACATGAGATGCCTATGTGCAGAAGAAATATTTACACTTTGCTGCAATATTGTCGACCTGCTTCTATTGGATAGAAGGTGCTTGGGCCGAGGCTGTAGTGGTTGCAGTTTCGTTCTGTTCACCTTTTGAACATATTGTGAAGAAGCTAAATTTTTTAGTATGAGATACTACCTTGCGACACTGTTTAGGTGGAACAACAGTCAGAACTACCTATGGTATTATGTAGAGATGACCCCCTAGAGAAACAATGACATTGCGGGGTCGAGACTGATAAACAACATGGCGCTTCCACATATATGGTTGGCCCAAGAGAACTTTACAGACATCCAGTCGGGCAACATCACATAATACCTCATCCTTGAATGGATGGATGCCGTATGACAATCGACACTATTGGTTGACACGAAGATCTCGTCCCTAGCAAAGCCACCCGATATTGTATGGCTGCGTGTGCGGTGTTGTCGACAATCCTAGCTGTTTGACGACCTCTACTGAGATGAGGTTCTTCTGGCTTCCACTATCAACAATAAAATGCACCGGGGTCCCCTTCACCCACATCTATGAATGAAAAAGGAGCTCCCCCTCTTCAGGATTTGTTGGTTCTTCTGATTGAATTGCTGCGGTCGCGACAATAGCAGTGGGGTTTGCGTCGATGATCTATCTTTTACCAGTATTTTCAGAATCATATTATGAATAAGGGTTCAGCTTCTTTTCTTTGATCTCAACCACCAATGATTGTTTTGAGCGACATTCCTCGGTGTTGTGCCAGGGGATTTTGTGGAAATCACACCATTTTTTGGTGTCCTTCTTTGTCTTTCAGTGACCCTTCTTTTCCTGTGGCTTGAACTAGTTTTCGGGAGACTGTTTGTTAGGTCTGTCTTTATCATACTTTGGTTGTTGTAGATTTGCATACCCAAACTCCCGTTTGTTCTGGTGCTTAAATTTCTGCTCGATTTTAACAACATATCGATAAGCAACACCGAGTGATGAGAAGTCCATAAAATCCATTTCAGTTTGGATGTATCTGTATAGAGCCCCATGGTATTTTAGGACCAAATTTCGTTCAGAGTCTTTGATACCCAACTTGGTGCACAAGGTATGGAAGGTAGTGGTGAACTCCAAAACTTCTTGGCCCCGCTCTTGCCGCAGTGTGGTCCATCTCATGTACTGTTCCTCAGAGTTGCCAACAGAGTAATACTGTTCCTTTACCGCATCCACAAAAAAATCCCAAGTTGGCTCGGCCCCATATATTCTAGACTCCTCTGTGGAACTTTTCTCCTAGTAAGTTTCCAAATGTTTGACATGGGGGAGAGATTTAAGGAGTGCAAAGGTGATCTTTTCCTTGTCAGAAAAATTATGAACAAAGAAATAACCTTCTAACAGATTTAACCATTGTCTTGGGCATCCACAACTATCTGACCTTCAAATAGGGGGATATCAAAATTAACCCATACCTTGAAAGGAGGGGTGCTTCCAAAGTGGTTGTTTGATGAAGATGCGCCTGTTCCTATCGGCAGGCGTTGAAGGATGTGGGAAAAATTCTCCATCATTTCGTCCCTCTGTCATGTGAGAGCTTGCTCAAGCAACAGATTGATAGAATTGTTTGCTCCGTCATTTTTCTTTTCTTCCGCCATGGAGGGTTTCTTGGGTGTGTGAGAGCGATTGTCTCCAAGAGAGACAATATCGAGACCCAACTTGCTATACTCGGACCTCGTCGGGGACATGCACCGAAAAATGATCAAGAACAACCTGCTCTGATACCACTGATCCAGATTATTTTCGGCACAAAATGAGAGCGGAGATATAATAAAGCAATGTACAGAGATACCTTAGATATCCAATAATATAACATAAATGTATCAAAGATGCAATCATAAACACCGAGGGACAGTAATACACAATTTTCTATTAATGAGTGAAAATGTACAAAGACTGTAAAAATACAAAGTGAAAGACTCGCTAGAATGTTGGCAGCTTATCTTTGAGAAGAGATGTGTCCACTACTCACATTCCCAAGAAGATGACTTTACAATGAGGCTCCAAAGGCCTTTTTATCATAAAGAAAATCCAAAACCCTAACCCCAGAAGATGAAAAGCCAACAGTTTTGTGGACCCCGTTTTGGGTAGTTTGGTGTATCAACTTCCTGGGGGTGTAACTTTGGCATACAATATCTGTTTGGGGCACATGATAGCTCATTGGAAAGGTATCGTCGAGCAGATTCATTTAGGGGGATAAATAAGAGCCTTTGGCTATCATTGAGAAGCTAGACCCCAAAAGCCTTCATTTAGGCCCTCAAAAATGGCCCCGGAAGTTAAAAGCTGCTAAAAATACTAAATTACCAAAATTGCCAGAAAATAGTTTTGAGCTAGTTGGAAAAGGTGGGTGGTTATTGATATCCACATGGATCACTGTAAGATTATTGTGCATGATAACATTTTTACTTACATAGTGGACTTATTTTTGTTGTCTCACTCTTATAAAATTTTACTGACTCATAGGTAGCGAAGGGTTATCCCTTTCCTTTACATTGTAGTGAGAATTTTTTTTCTCTCTCCCGATTCAAAAAATATGTCACGTAGTTGTAACCAAAAATCTTTAACAATATGTCCAACCATAAAACTTACACTCTAAATAAATAATGTTTTTTTTAACCCCTCCTTTTATACATAAAAATTTCTTATAAATTCCCTTGAAGATCCATATTTCCTTGTGTTTAGATTAAATAGAAAACCTAAATACTTTATGTAAGTGATTACAATGATAATAAAACTAATGATACTCCAAATTTTATCAAAAACCTAAGATTTATATTTATGTTTAAAAATATAAATTCAAATTAATCATTGACAATTATTCTATATTTAAATGGTGTGATTTTCCTTAAATAACGATGATAAGTCAATCTACATTTACAGATAGTAACAAATGATTATTGATTACCCACATTACCAATTAACAACTAAGTTATAATGAGTTTGCCACTTATATATATCATGTAATTTGTTAATGAGTAACAAAATTACAACAACAAATTCATTTTGTCATTCCTTTATGCATCGCTGCATGAGAAGTTTGATTTAAAAAAACATAGATCTTGTTCCTCATATCCATCAACTGGTGTCATCATATAGATACTGTCCTGAAAATCCTATTATACATACATTAAGAACCACCTCAGGGCAACATAAAATTCTGCAAAAATTGGCTTTTATAGCCTACAAGTCAAGTTGAGAACCAAGGGGGATGAAGATGCTCGAAGGTCCCTTAAGGACCCTTTTCTTATGTTTTCCATGTGCCTTTGTCCAATGCCACTCCACCTTTGGAAAGCGAGTCTGCCTCGCTGTTTTTATCCATGTAGACATGGGAAATGGAAAAGGAGGAGAAATAGGAGATTATTCTTCTGGTTTTATCAATATTGGAAATAGAGCAAAATTATGTAGTATGTGTGTGCCCTTTATGATGTTAACAACAAGAAGAGAGTCTCCAGAGACTTGAATCTGCGAGAGCTAGTTTTCATGCGCTAGATTGAGAAGGAGGAGAAGGACTGTAAATTCACTTTTGTTATTTGTGGCTTCACCAAGCCTGGCTGAAAAGGAGATAGAGAAGGAGTCAGAGAGATGAATGATGCCACCCATACCCCCTTTTAAGGGGGTGCGTTGGGCTGCTTCGTCGAAAAAGGCCCATGAAATGCTTTTGTTGATTTCTCTCTCTCTCTCTCTCTCATGTGGTTCATGACACCGGATATCGGTGCTCGCTATGTCCAAAAAAAACCTCCCCAAAATCCACGAAGGAACATGGGGTGACCGAACATTTTTGGAGTATTGAGAGCCCAACAACAAGAGCATCTTATAAACCCATTAAAGAGCACAACATGTCACTCCAAAGATTTGAACCTGGGTGGGAGGATAACAATCATTCCTCTCAACCACCCAAACTACATCCAATGAACACACACATAATTTTAGATATTAAGAAAAACAAAACTATATATATTAAAAAGTAACTTTCATTCATTAATCATAATATTTTTTTTGAAAATCTCTCATTTATAATTTTTTTTTTCATTTTTTAATGTCACAAGAAAACTCTCTATTAACCACCATTAAAAAGTTCCTAAAACTCTAACCACAAACCATTTAACTTTATATAAATTTAAAAATATATATATAATTAATATAAAAACTTAAATGGTTTGTGGTTAGGTTTTTAGGAATTTTTAATTGTGGTTAATAGAGAGTTTTCTTGTGACATTAAAAAATTAAAATTATGTGTGTTAATATATATATTTTTTAATGTCACAAAAAAACTCTCTATTAACCACAATTAAAAATTCCTAAAAACCTAACCACAAATCATTTAATTTTTTATATTAATTATATATATATTTTTAAATTTTCTAATAAAAATGAGTTTTTTTTTTTTTATATTAATTACATATTTTTATTTTTTTTTCCCAATATAATACATGAACCACAAGTAAAATGTTACATCATCTTAGGAATCTAAGATGATCAATAGTTATTGGAAATTTAGGACCACGACTATAAAAGAGAACTTGTAAAGTGAAAAGTACACGATACAAGAGTCTCTAAATACGAAGAGTCCTTTCAAAAAGTCCATGCTACTTGAGCACATTCAATGTGTGTTGTCATCACCTACTCACTTTTAAATGAAGATGAAGACTTTGCGTAGGTGAAAAGGATAGTGAAATTTAATATTGATATGTGGTACATAGTTTCAAATGTGTTTATGAAATGAATAATGATTTTATATTTTATTATTATAATTAGTCTGTTAAATTATAATATTAATTTTTATTTGGAAATTTAAGAATTTTTTAATAATAATTTAATTTAAAGTTATGGCTAAGCCAACATCAAATTGGTGTATGATATCTCTTGTTTGTGGGATAATGAATCTTTTTTGTCCAATGATTTTACTGCTAAAGTCTATGCAAGTATACATATCCTACTCACTTTGGATGTGATCAATTATATTTTTAATAAATTTATTAGTATAGATTAGTACATTTAATTTGGATCGTTTGAGCTAAGTATCTATTTATATAGGATTTGCAAAATGTCCAACAACATTAACAACAAGAGATTGAACTAACCTCTTATATTGCTAAATTTATAATATATATTTATACATAATGTATTTATTTATAAGATTTAGGATATTCAAAATCTCATTTGTGTGGTTAAATAAATATGGTGAAAATGAAATTACCAAGGTCATTATGATATTATGATATTTGTAAGTAACAAGTGTTGCATGACAGCGTAGTCCTTGCCAGGTTGGAAGGTGAAAAAACGTGTGGGTTGCAAGTTGCAGTGCATGTGGTATTCATGCAGAATTTAGTATTCCCGAATTAGTTTGATTTGGAATTTATCAAAAATTATTAATGTGTGATACATGAAGGAAGGTTCTATGATCTTAGTTTGATAATATATGAAATATTTAATACACAACCGATGTAACCCAACAATTATGGAGTGGCGGGTCGACGGACTCATGGGTTCACATTTCTCATTTTTTATGGCTAGCCTGTCCCGTGAAAAACATTTTGCACCCAACACTTCCGCCATATACATTTTGCAGCTAAGAATTCCATCATATACATGAGACAATAATTTATACAAAGCTATAACATTGTAGCAAGATTTATAGTAATTTGTATAATGCTATAAAACTTGATACATTTTGCAGGGAACAATTATAGAGTTGTGGGTTGGCGGAGTCGCGGGTTCACATTTTTCATGTCCAACGTGTTATGGGAGATACATTTTGGACCGAAGACTTCCGTCATATATATGAGACTGAGCAATTTATAGAATATTATAACATTGTATGGAGATTTATAGTAATTTATATAATGCTATAACATGTTTTACTTAATGAATAGTATAAACAACTATGTAAATTTTATTCAATATTTTTTTTGTTTATAAGTAAGATTGTATAAAATTCTGTGAAAATGAAGGACTACAGAGAATTTCCATTGTTTCAAGTTGTAAACAGTGAGTTGCGCCGAGGGGAAACCAACTCAGCTAGCCGAAGCGCTTCATAAGTGAAGACTAGACTGTTACTGACGCAAAAACAATTCAAAAGTCTAGCCCATAAGGGTGGCCGTTACAACTATCGAAAGTGTAGAGAGAATACCTATAATAACCATGGACAAATGCATGAAATGTTGGCATGCACATGACAAAACAATAGACAAAAACAACAGACAAATCACCAGTAGGGGTTGTAGTGCGGCGACACGGGCATGCAGAAGGCAACGAATGTCGTGTCCCCAGGAGGAGGCGGCTCCTCCTCGAGTGGTGTTCGGTCCAGTTGCATGGCGTCCTCCGTTTGTGATGGCACGTGCTCTTCCTTCTGGACCTCCTCTGGGCGTGATGGAAGTCTCTGATGGTCAGGGTCTGCCTGTGCGTGGACCAAAGTTTCCATTGCCAACACTGGTGCCGAGGTAGATGTTGGTTGCGTTGTTGCTGCTTGGGTTGCCTTTGCTGAGAGGTGATGGCCACCTTGTAACGCGAAGAGCAAACGCAGGAGTTGAAAGGTTTGTTGTCCAGGGTCTCGAGGCAGAACCAGAGGTCGTCCATGTCCCGACGCAGGTCAAATACCAGGCTCTGCACCAGTGCAAGGGCTATTTTCCACTCGCATTCTGGGTCAACGTTGGAACTGCCTCGAGATTGGGGTTGCCGTCGTGAATTTTGACTGGCTTCTGGACCATCGATCTGAAATTGGGCATGGTGAGCCTAGTCCTCAAGCGACTGGGTGGCCGGAGAGTTGGGAGGAGCCAAAGGGCCTGGATGTGAAACAAATGCCGAATTGCCTAAAGTTCCTGGGTTGTAGTCCAGTGACGCCCCTGAGCAGTCTAACCCCTCCATTATGTTGATAAGAGATGTAGGAAGGGGTGAGAGAGAAGCGATAATTTGAGTCGACTGCGCTAGGGAGGAGGACGAGGTGGTTGAAGAGGAGGATGTAAATAGGGAGGGAGCAGGCGGGGTACGGAGGACCAGGCGGGGTCGGTTTGTCTGGCAGGGTGGCCCGCGTTTCGACTTCCCTTGTAGCTGTGGCATCTCCGGGATAGTGGGAGAGCGAAAATGCACCAGGAACAAAGCAAGAGAGGATAAAAGCAGAGCAGGGAAAGGGTGGGCAGGAGGCTGAGGTCTCAGAAGAAAAACTAGGAAAGAATGAGCCATCTGGAGCCGCTGGAGCAATTGAAATAGGTCGAGGAGCTGGTGAGGTTCCATAAATGGCTGCACACGCAGAGTAAAGGCCTAGTGAGGGTGCTGGTCCGTCGAAGGGATGCGAAGGCAAAGGAGGGCACACTGAGAGTAATGGCGGCCTGCCTCGAGCAAGCTGAATTTAAAGTCACGAGGCAGGTGGGAGGGAGTGGCACGCGGTCGTCACGCGGCCGATGCCATGGAGGATCGCTCTTGGATGCTCTACTCGACGCGTGTGGTCAACTACGACCCCATCCGCGGGAAAGGAAATAAATGCGATGAAGTACAGACACGTGGGCAGGAAGTTGTAGTACATGAGTACGTGGGAAAAAACATGAAAAAAGTAGTGGTGATCTCTGTTACATAGGTTTGTTCACAAAAAACAGGAAAACAAGTGGCATTCCTGACTTAGTTTTCTTTAAAAGAAGATCGTGGACACAATAGAAATTGAAATTACATATGTTTTACATACGGTGGTGGACAAAAAACACAAAAAATTAGTAGTAATGTCTGTCACATAGGTTCGTGGAGAGGAGCACAAAAAAACTAGCATTCCTGAAATAGGTTTTCTTAAAACAAGGGTTCCTGGACACAAGAACTTGAAATTTATGAAATTAAAGGTTCATGGACAACATAAATTATACATACCAAAGATGCAATTTTATAAAGCAAATAATTACTTTTATACATACAAAATATGTACTTTTATATATTACGGGGGTGACATTCTATGGAGCATGCACAGAGCCCTGAATTCATACTTAGCCAGTTTTTTGCATCGCGACCTCTCGGGCTGAAAACTGGGCCTCTGCTGTTCTGTGGCCTACAAAGAATACCCAGAGTTCCGCGATATATAAATTGACAAGCGGAGTTTGGGCTATTTGAATTGTAAAACATACTCATAATGTCTTTTACATAGGTTTATTGACAAAAAACACACAAAAAAATATCATTCCTCACTTGGTTTTCTTTAAAAGAATGGATCGTGGACACTAGAAACTAAAATTTATGAAATGAAAGGTTCTTGGATAGCATAATTTATACATACATAATGTAATTTTACAAAGCAGAGCCCTCATTCCATACTTAGCCAGTTTTTGGATGGCGGGTTCTCAGGATGTTAGGTTGAAAATTGGGCTTCTGTTCTTCCGTGCCCTACAAAAAGCACCGATAGTTCTGCGATATACAAATTGACAATTGGACTCCCGGACTATTAGAATTTTAAGGGCATCGTGTCCAACAAATTTAGCATTGGGCCTTCGCTGTTCCGTGGCGTACAAAGAATAGCCAGAGTTCCGCGATATACAAATTGACTAGTGGAGATCGGACTATTTGAATTGTAAAAATTAGTGGCAATGTCTGTTACATAGGTTTGTTGACAGAAAACACAAACAAAATTTAGTGTTCCTGACTTAGTTTTCCTTAAAACAAGGGAACGTGGACAGAATAAAAATTGAAATTTATGAAATGAAAGGTTCCTGGACAGAATAATTTATACATAGAGAATATGTAGTTTTGCAAAGCGGAGCCATCGTTCCATACTTAGCCAAAATAATTTATACATACAAAATATGTAGTTTTATACATAATAATTTATACATACAGAGTTCTGCGATATACAAATTGAGAAGCGGAGTTGGGGCTATTTGAATTGTAAACATACTGATAATGTTTGTTACATAGGTTTGTTGACAAAAAACACAAAAAAAAATTAGCATTCCTGACTTGGTTTTCTTTAAAAGAAGGGATCGTGGACACTAGAAACTGAAATTTATGAAATGAAAAGGTTCCTGGACAACATAATTTATACATACAGAATGTAATTTTACAATGCAGAGCCTTCATTCCATACTTAGCTAGTTTTTGGATGGCGGATTCTCGGGATGTCGGGCCAAAAATTGGGCTTCTGTTCTTCCGGGCCCTACAAAAAGCACCGATAGTTTTGCGATATACAAACTGACAATTGGAATCCCGGACTATTAGAATTTTAAGGGCATCGTGTCCAACAAATTTAGCAATGGGGCTCTGCTGTTCCATGGCCTACAAAGAATACCCAAAGTTCCGCGATATACAAATTGACTAGTGGAGATCGGACTATTTGAATTGTAAAAATTAGTGGCAATGTCTGTTACATAGGTTTCTTGACAGAAAACACAAACAAAATTTAGCATTCCTGACTTAGTTTTCTTTAAAACAAGGGATCGTGGACATAATAGAAATTGAAATTTATGAAATGAAAGGTTCCTGGACAGAATAATTTATACATAGAGAATATGTAGTTTTACAAAGCGGAACCGTCATTCCATACTTAGGCAGTTTTGGATGGCGGGTTCTCGGGATGTTGGGCTGGAAATTGGGCTTCTGTTCTTTCACGCCCTACAAAAAGCACCAATAGTTCCGCGATATACAAACTGATAATCCGACTTGCATAGTATTAGAATTTTAAGGGCATCTTGTCCAAAAAGTTAACCATTGCGGAAATAGTATTCTTTGCATATGTTTTACATACGGTCATGGACAAAAAACACAAAAATAGTAGTAACGTCTGTTACATAGGTTCATGGAGAAGAGCACAAAAAAAACTAGCATTGTCGAAATAGCTTTTCTTAAAACAAGGGTTCCTGGACACAAGAAATAGAAATTTATGAAAGTAAAGGTTCCTGGACATCATAAATTATACATACGAAAGATGCAATTTTATAAAGCATATATTTACTTTCATAGATACGAAATATGTACTTTATAGAGTATGGAGATGACATTTTATAGATATTTACTAAAGCAGATATTTTATGACAGCATAAATTATACATACAAAAGATGCAATTTTATAAAGCAGATATTTACTTTCATAGATACGAAATATGTACTT
>ML824865.1:23249-45859 GCA_009831015.1 Picea engelmannii
TGGTACTTTCTATTATATAAAAATCGATGTTTTCACTTCCCTTGTTCCAACAATAGAGAATATGCAAATATTTATTATCAATGCACAATTTAATACCAGGTCAACGATTTATCGATCGCTATAGTCCCTCTTTGCCTACGACAGGGACTAATAAGACTCTTAAAAATAATTAAGCTATAACCATTAAATTTGTAAATTTTTTTATAATAAAATATAAATTTAACCTCACAATAATTATGAATTTGTAACACACCCACGATGGTGCAAATAAAAAAACAAAACAATATGTAAATTTTTTCTTTCTCAATTAGTTTATTTCTCCATTCATGGTCTCTAATATTGGCCAATGGAAGCCAGGGAAGAACCTCAAATCCACTTAACTGTCCCTCTTTCCCTTAAAGTCCAGGGTTTATGGAACCCGCGGATTCCTCCTTTACACCTTTAAGCTTCAGCGTATTTAGGCGCTAGCTCTCCAGGCTAAGTCCCTTCCTTGATGTGACCAAGGCTGTGACCAGGCACCAAATCGAAAGGCGCGTCGCGATTTCCCGTCTTACTAAGTTCACCTGCTCGTCCTTCCTTCAAAATTAGTTGATGGTCTAGATCTCTCCTCGATCCAACGACTCAGATCAAATCGCGATTTCACATTTCACGACTTTGGAGGTTGGTTCACCTCTATTATCTCGATTCCCGATCTCTTGATATTTGTGAGCATCAGATCGACGACTCACCGCTCCCCACGATGTAACGACTTAGATCAAATCACGATTTCGTGTTTTGTGAGTTCTCACGACTCCACCCCTTGACTTCCCTGAGTTGCGAGTCAGCGAAATGCTGACCTCTCACCACGTGTCCTCCTAGATGGATGGTTCTGATGGTTTTAGGACTTTGGAAACCCGTTCCTCTCATGTACCCTCTAGGCTTATCGTTAGTGCACTTTACCTTGATTGGGTGGCCACGATTCTCTTACGCTCAGACCGAATGACTGATATCTGTTCTCCTCTGTGCTTACTCCTCGTTGTCTGGACTATGATCTGACGGTCCAGATCTTTCATGATGATCGATCCAACGATCACTGTAGCTCCTCCTCCTGAGTTTCCAGTTTCTTCCATGGATGGAAAGATCTCATATGTTTCAAAGGTCTCGACCTTCGACTTTCCCTCTTGAGCTTACGAACTTGAGACAAGTTTGCCTCTTGGAGCTTGTCTGCGCTTCAGAAAGGTGCTTATCTCTTCTGAGCTTGGTTCTTAGGGAATTTCGAATTCTCACGTACTCTTGCGTTAATCTGCTCGCATCGGATTGATGGTCCATGACCTTCCTTGATCCAACGGGTCATAGTACATTGCAACTTCGGGTTTCAGGAGTTTAGTTGCGCCAACTTGTGAATCTCTCGATGTGTGAATCCCCAATCTCGCTAATCCGATGGTTAGGGAGGGTCTCGATAGATCCTTAGATGTACGGTCCAAATCACGTCGCAATTTCAGGTTTCGGGAGTTTAGTTGTGCCAATGTGCGAATATCCCAATGTGCGAATCTTGCGAAGTCTGAAGGGGTTGAGGCGTTAACGCTCGCGTTCCTTGTCAAATATAACGATTGTGATCGAACATAGGTTTTCCTGAACGGATCTCGTCCATTCCACTTCCAAACGAAAGGACACTCCCTTTTGATACTTGAATTTCTCGCTATCCCTCCCGAGCTTCACTAGTTATGAAGGATTTAAGAGCATAACACTCTTTCTCCTGGACTTAACACTTAGAGAGATCTTCGACACAACTATTGCACTCCTTCATCAGGTCTAGGACTTAAGTGGTTCTAGGTTTCTGCCTACCTCGCAGAGAGCCTGTGCATATCTGCACTACCTCTCTTGAGCTTAATAGACTCCGTCCTCGCAGGGATTGCGGGATTCGACCTCAACATTCAGGGAAGTACTCACTCGACTCTAGAACGGTGATGAAATTCCCTGGGAAAAGCGCCTTCGAGTGATTAAATTGGGGCGCTTGGAACTCCAAGTGGAATTTATAGGCTCTCAAGGAAACAAACACATATTCATAACTTAATCATTTAATACAAGGAAATAAACCTTTATAGACATTTAAATACTCGCATGCATCCATTATTTTCCATTCAAAAGCATAAGGCAAGAAAACACTTATCAGAACCATAGAGTGTGATGCGATTGCTGAAAGGGGTGCTCGTTTCCACCCAACCATAGGCTCAACCACTCCCAATGGATTTATCACTAGCCACCCCCCCTAGCTTAGGCCACAATGCTTTGAGATTAAATATCTTCCAGCTCAAAAAAAGTTAGGGATGAAGGTTACTCTCCTTCTCCCAATAAAGGAATAGATAAGGACGAAGGTTACTCTCCTTCTCCCGATTCTGTCTTTATTCTCTGTGATTAGAAATCACTATTTTTCACCTTCAATCCTTCCTCGGACTCGAGATATTTTGCTCTCGTCTCTGCAGACTTTGCATGTCCTCTCTGCCCACACCCCGCTTTCTTTCATGACTTCCTCCACAATATTGTGTGTGGCTCGAATTCCCCCGTCTGTGGTCAGGTCTGGGAGCCTTACAGATGGGCAGTCCACCCCATCCCCTCATTAACTCTTGAGGAGGCCTTCCCACCTACCAGCCTGACAGGAATTCATTCCTGGGTCAGAGGGTTGTTCTGATCTGAGCAATTAAATTCCAACATGGTACTGGTTCGTTGGAGGTTAACGCAACCATTCCAGGTCCCCTCCACCAACTTTTTATTAGCAATCGTGGTCTCTCTCTTAGCACATCCCCTTCATAGCAGTCACACAATGCATATTCATTTTCTATTAAAATAACATAATTTACATTCGTTGACCTTCTATTCAAAGGTCCATCAAAACAAACATTCACAGCTTTGAGTTTTCCATAGTTCCCTGACCAATATAGCTATATTTACAGGCTGGGGGAAACAGGGTGTTACAATTCCCTCCCCCTTAAAGGAGCATCTTCCTCGATGTTCTATCTATCAACATGATATGTATGTACGGAAGTAAACAAAATTGGATATGCATGTCTTATGGCATCTTCCGTTTCCCATGTATCCTCATCTGGGCCAAAGTGTTTCCACTGCACCTTGACCTGTGCAATGGTTCGGTTCCTGAGTGAGGTTTCCTTCCTGTTTAGTATGCATTGGGGTTCTAGCAAAATTTGTCCCTCCGGTTCCACCTGGATCACAGACCAATCAATTATATGATTATCATCATGTACATATTTCTTCAATAATGAAGCATGGAAAACATTATGTGCCTTTACAGTGGGAGGAAGTGCTAGCCTATAGGCTACATGTCCCACTCTATATATGACTTCAAAGGGTCCACAATACCGAGGTGCTCATTTGGTACAGGCTCCCATTCTCAGGGAACTCTTCTTGGGTCTAACTTTGAGATAGACATGGTCTCCAGTCTTGAATTCCCTGGGAGTTCTCTTTCTGTCAGCATAACTTTTCTTTCTATACTGAGCAATCTTTATATTTTGTCTTATCTAAACCACTTGATGTTCCATTTATTTCAGCATGTCAGGTCCGATTGTAATTATGTCCACTGGGTTACTCCAACTGATTAGAATACTGCACTGTCTACCATAGAGGGCTTCAAAAGGGCTCATCTTCAAGGATTTTTGATAACCATTATTGTAGGCAAACTATACCAATGGTAGGTAGTCTTCCCACTTCTTAGGTTGATGCATTACATGCATCCTTAACATGTATTCTACTATTTGGTTCACTCTTTCCGTCTGTCCATCAGTTTGAGGGTGATAGGCTATGTTGAACAACAATTTAGTCTCGAAACCGACCATTAGGGATTTCCAAAAGTTTGAAGTAAATTTGGTATCTCTTTCAGATACAATTTCCTTGGGCATGCCATGCAGTCTAAATATCTCCTTCATGAAGATGTTGGCAATATCTATTGCCTTGCAAGCTGACTTGACATGGATGAAATGAGTAGACTTACTCAGTTTGTCCACCACGACCACGATGGCATCATTTTGCTTGGTTGACTTTGGTAATCCGGTGATGAAATCCATGGAGACGGTTTGCCATTTCCATTCTGGGATTGGTAGGGGATGTAACAATCCTGCTGGGTGCCGGTGTTCTGCCTTAACTTGTTGGCATTCTACTCACTTAGCTAGATAGTTAGCTATGTCTTTCTTCAAACCAGACCAATAGAATTGTTTCCTAGTGGCCGTGATCATCTTCTGATATCCTGGGTGACCAGTATATGGTCTCTTATGTAGTTCATCCATTATGAACCTCTTCAAGTCGTCACAGTTTGGAATATACAATCTGTTTCTATAAGTCAGCAACCCTTCCTCGAGCATTTGGTAGCATTCGTACTTTAGCCCTGTAGGCTCTTGTCTTAGGTATGAGGTCATGGTCTTGAAGAATGCATCCGTATCTTATGCATTTCTGACTCTTTCCTTGACATCCGTTTCATAGGTGCTTACTGCTGCTAGATGAATCGTTTTTATACTTCTGTTAAGGGCATTGACCACTCTATTTTCCTTTCCTTTTATGTGTTTGATTTCAAAATCGAATTCACTTAGGAGAGCCATCCACCTAGCTTGCCCGACGTTGAGTTTAAACAGGTGCCTCAACCCACAATGGTTTGTCATAAGCACAAATCTCCTTCCCAGGAGGTAGTGCCTCCACATTTTTAAAGCGTGTACTATGGCAACTAACTCTAGGTCATGGGTCACATAATTGATCTCATGTTCATTTAATTTCCGGGACGCGTAGGAAATTACATGTCCTTCTTGCATAAGGACTCCTCCGAGTCCTTCCTTGTAGGCATCTGTACATACGAGGAAATCATTATCCGGGTTTGCAATCTTTAGCATGGGTGCATGGGTCAGGAGGTATTTCAATTCCTGAAATATTTCTTCGCATTTTGATGTCCGAATGAATTTAATCCCCGTTTTTGAAGGGCAGTGATTGGACAACCAATCTTGGAAATCCCTTTTATAAACCTTCTATAGTATCTTGCTAAGCCCATGAAGGACCTAATATCGGATACATCTTTCGGGGTAGGCCATTCCATAATGGATATGATCTTGTCAGGGTCTATTGCCACCCCTTCCTTAGATATGACATGGCCTAAGTAATGGACTTGCTTCTGAAAGAAATCACACTTTCTAAACTTATCGTAGAGCTAATGCTCTCTTAGTACTTGAAGTACGAGTCTAAGATGTTCTTCGCACTCCTCCCTGTTTTGGGAGTATATTAGGATATCATCAATGAAAACCAACACAAATTTGTCCAAGAATTTGCTGAGTACATTATTCATCAAGCACATATAAGTGGTGGGGGCATTGGTTAACCCAAATGGAACCACCACAAATTCATAGTGACCATACCTCATCTCGAAGGCTGTTTTGTGGATGTCTTCATCCTTAATCCAGACTTGATGGTAGCCATACCTCAAGTCGATTTTTGAGAAGATGGTAGTACCTCCCAGTTGGTCGAACAGGTCATTGATTCTGGGTAAGGGGTATTTGTTCTTTATGGTTGTCTTATTGAGTTGTCTGTAATCTATGCACAGTCGGAGTGTGCCATATTTCTTTTTGACAAACAGGATGGGCGCTCCCCACAGAGATACACTGGGTCAGATGTAGCCTTTTCCCATCATCTCCTTTAGCTGTAGCTTGAGCTCAACCAACTCTGGCGTGCTCATCCTATATGGCACTCTAGATGATGGTACCGCTCTTGGTGTAAGCTCTATCAAAAAATCAATATCCCTTCTTGGAGGTAGACTTGGTACTTTTTCGGGGAACACATCCTTGTATTCTCTTAATATGGGGTGGTCCTCTAGGTTTGGTTTGTCATCCTCAATGGATTCCAACACCTGTATTGCATAAAAGCAACATAGTTTCCTGCAATACTTCTTCATTTGAAGGGTCGATATTTGTCTCACTGAGACATGCTTCTGAATCCCTTGGAGGGTCATCTTTCTCCCTTCTTCGTTTACACATTCTAAAGTTTTATGATAACAATCCATTTTAGTTTTATACGCAACCAACCAGTCCATACCATTCAACATGTCATAAGATCCCAGGGGAAGTATGTTAAGGGTCGCTCAGGTGGGCAATCCATCCATGATGAATTGGCAGGTTGGTATGGCCTCTGCCACCTTTCTTTTGGTCCCAGTGGCTAGTTGTACCAACCATGGTTTAACATGTCTAATTGGTTGCAGTTTACACTTATTGGCAGTCTGAGGTGCTACACAACTCAAATTAGAACCTGGGTCAATTAAAATAGAAATTGGATGGTTGACGATCATACCTTCCAGCTTCACTACTGAAGCTTGGTGGTCGGCTTGATTATTGTCTAGGGATGCATAGATTTGTGGCATGCTCCTAGCCACATCATTGACGATGGTAGCTTCTTGGATACTATAGACCCCCTTACTATTTTGTTGTTTGTGTGGGCAGTCTCTCAATCTTTGATTTTCCCCACAACCCCAACATTTTAAGGGTTCCTTCTTTAGGTTATCGGTCTTGGTTGGGATTGTCTGGAAAGGTTTATTTCCACTTTGAGAGGGGAAATTTTGTTGATATACACTTCTAGCAGGAAGGCTCCCCCTAGAATATTTTCCATAGTTCTTAAATCTTGAGGAGTTAAACCTTTTCTTCTGGAATCCCAAACTACTCTTCTTCTTCCAGTCCTCGTGGGGTCTTGTCTTGCTCCCAAACTGTTCATAACAATACCTCGGCTTCCGGATAGCTTCTTCTAAGGTTCTTGGTTCGTCGAACTCAATCCTATCCCGGTAGGTATGAGGTAACCCACTAATGAACCACCACATTTTTTCTTTTTCATCTTTTATGTAGGGTACATACCTCAGTAGTTCAAGGAATTTATTGACAAATTCCTCTATGGTGAGTTGTCCCAGCTGGAGTTCGTAGAATTCTTTAGTTTTCCCATCCATGTATTTTTCTGACAGATACTGCTTCCTGAAGTATTTATCAAACTGTTTCCATGACAAGTCCTTCTCATGGACTCCTTTCACATTCCTAAGGTCTTCCCACCATATGGCAACCTTTCCATTCAGATTGAAGATGGCTATTCGAGCCTTCAAGTTTTCAGAGTAGTCATGGACTCTGAAATGCTTCTTTAAACCAAGCAGCCAAGATTCTGCCTCTTCTCCCTTCTTAATCTCTCCATCGAAAGAGGGTGGTTTGGCTTTCTTGAACTCTTCAGGACCATGGGTTTTGGAACACTTCTGTTTATTTCCTTTCCTCTGAGAATGGGAGCTGGCCCTGCTACTAGAAGATCCTTCGGAGTTGTCAGCTTCATTTCTAGAGGACTTCCCTGATGAGTGTCCCCTGCCTCCAGGTTGGACCTTCTTCGCAGCACTCTTCCCAGTGGGGTCACTTATAGAGTCATGGTTTTGGATCTTAGGTGGACTCCTGCTTCTCTTCTTGTGTCGGCGATCCGCATGACTGGTTGTGGGTTCATGCTGCAATTGCCTATGTATGTCGGATAAGCTCTTTAGAAAGACTGCATTAATTTTTGTTTGTTTCTCTTGTTCCTTTATCAGTCTCTTGTTGTCAGCCTTGGAACTCTATAACTCAACCCTGAGGCTCCTTACAGTTTCAACCAGATCTAGAGGACTTTCCATCGCCCTTCTTTAGTCAGATTCTTCATCTCTATTGTGGGACCCATCCCCCACCTCATGACTCGTCATCATCCTTTAGTATTGGAGTCTTCATGTGATTCACTGACTGCTCGAGTGTTTCCAAAAACATTTATTGTTAGATAACCATCTATTAGTTTATGAACAATACATGGCTCAATGTCTTAAATGCATACACATAATAGAAAATTTCATTCTTTTCTTTACTAACATTTTTAAATCAGACTTTTTAAGAAAGAGGTAAGGTAGAGTGCCGTTCTTTTAAAAGTACTCTAAATAGAGTTTTTAAGTGACTCGTCCGTGAGCCCAAGCAGGTCAAGTGTTGTAACCATGCTCTGATACCATTTTGTAACACACCCACGACAGGGCAAATAAAAAAAAAAACAATATATAAATTTCTTCTTTCTCAATTAGTCGATTTCTCCATTCATAGTCTCTAATCCTGGTCAATGGAAGTGAGGGAAGAACCTCAAATCCACTTAATAGTCCCTCTTTCCCTTAAAGTGCAGGTTGTATGGAACCCGCGACTTCCTCCTTTATGCCTTTAAGCTTTAGCGTATTTAGGCACTAGCTCTCCGGGCTAAGTCCCTTCCTTGATGTGACCAAGGCTGTGACCAGGAACCAAATCGAAGGGCATGTCACGATTTCGCATCTCGCATCTTACAAAATTCACCTGCTCGTCCTTCCCTCAAAATGAGTCGATGGTCCAAATCTCTCCTCGATCCAATGACTTCGATCAAATCACGATTTCACATTTCGCGACTTTGGAGGTTGGTTCACCTCTGTTCTCCCGATTCCCGATCTCCTGATATTTGTGAGCATCAGATTGACGACTCACCACTCCCCACAATCTAATGACTCAGATCAAATCGCGATTTTGCATCTCGTGAGTTCTCACAACTCCACCCTTTAACTTCCCCAAGTTGTGAGTCAACGAAATGCTGACCTCTCACCAGGTGTCCTCCTAGATGGATGGTTCTGATGATTTTGAGACTTTGGAACCCCGTTCCTCTCATGTACCCTCTAGGCTTATTGTTAGTGCACTTTACCTTGATTAGGTGGCCATGATTCTCTTACAATTAGACTGAACGATTGGGATCTGTTCTCCTCTGCGCTTACTCCTCCTTGTCTGGACTATGATCTAACGGTCCAGATCTTTCACGATGATCGATCCAACGATCACTGTAGCTCCTCCTCCCGAGCTTCCACTTTCTTCCTTGGATGGAAAGATATCAGATGTTTCGAAGGTCTTGACCTTCGAATTTCCCTCCTGAGCTTATGAACTTGAGACAAGTTCACCTCTTGGACCTCGTCTGCGCTTCAGAAAGGCGCTTATCTCTTTTGAGCTTGGTTCTTTGGGAATTTTTAATTCCCATGTACTCTTGCGTTAATCTGCTCGCATCAGATCGATGGTCCATGACCTTCCTTGATCCAACGGGTCAAAGTACCTCGCAACTTCGTGTTTCAAGAGTTTAGTCACGCCAACGTGCAAATGTCCTGATCTCGCTAATCCGACGGTTAGGGAGGGTCCCGATAGATCCTTAGATCTACGGTCCAGATCACGTCACAATTTCAGGTTTCGGGAGTTTAGTCACGCCAACATGCAAATCTCCCGATGTGTGAATCTTGCTAAGTCTAAAGGGGTCGAGGCGTTAACGCCCGCGTTCCTTCTGAAATCTAACGACTGTGATAGACCACAGGTTTTCCCGAATGGATCTCGTCCGTTCCACTTCCAAACGAAAGGATACTTCCTTTTGATACTTGAATTTCTCGCTATCCCTCTCGAGCTTCGCCAGTTATGAAGGATTTAAGAGCATTACACTCTTTCTCTTGGACTTAACACATAGAGAGATCTTCAACGCAACTATTGCGCTCCTTCATCAGGTCTAGGACTTAAGTGGTTCTGGGTTTCTGCCTACCTCTCAGAGAGCCTGTGCATATCTACACTACCTCTCCTGACCTTAATAGACTCCGTCCTCGCAGGGATTACAGGATTCAACCTCCGCATTTAGGGAAGTACTCACTCGACTCTAGAACGGTGATGAAATTCCTTGGGGAAAGCACCTTCGAGTGATTAAACTGGGGTGCATGGAAATCCAAGCGGAATTTATAGGCTCTCAAGGAAACAAACACATATTCATAACTTAATCATTTAATACCGAGAAAGAAACCTTTATAGACATGTAAATACTTGCATGCATCCATTATTTTCCATTCAAAAGCATAAGGTAAGAAAACACTTATCAGAACCATAGAGTGTGATGCGATTGCTTAAAGGGGTGCTCATTTCCACCCATCCATAGGCTCAACCACTCCCAATGGATTTATCACTAGCCACCCTCCCGAGCTTAGGCCACGATGCTTTGAGATTAAATCTCTTACTTCCAGCTCAACAAAAGTTAGGGACGAAGGTTACTCTCCTTCTCCCAATACATGAATAGATAAGGATGAATGTTACTCTCCTTCTCTCGGCTCTATCTCTATTCTATGTGATTAGAACTCATTGATTTTTTCCTTCAATCCTTCCTCGGACCTGAGAGCTTCTGCTCTCGTCTCTACAAACTTCACATGTCCTCTTTTCCCGCACCTTGCTTTCTTTCATGCCTTCCTCCGCAAGATTGTGTGTGGCTCGAATTCCCCCGTCTGTGGTCAGGTCTGAGAGCTTTATAGACGGGTAGTCTGCCCCATCCCCTCATTAACTCTTGAGGACGCCTTCCCACCTACCAGCCTGATGGGAATTCATTCCTGGGTCAGAGGGTTGTTCTGATATGAGAAATCAAATTCCAGCATGGTACTGGTTCGTTGGAGGTTAACGCAATCATTCCGGGTCCCCTCCACCATATTTTTATTAGCAATCGTGGTCTCTCTCCTAGCACATCCACTTCACAATAGTCATGCAATACATATTCATTTTCTATTAAAATAACGGAATTTACATTCGTCGACCTTCTATTCAAAGGTCCATCAAAACAAACATTCTCACCTTTGAGTTTTCCATAGTTCCCTGACCAATATAGTTGTATTTATAGGTTGGGGGAAACATGGTGTTACATAATTAAATTGTAAAACACCCAAAAATAAACATGATATCAAAAGTGCCTTGGGCCTTCTTATGATTATTGCACAATAACTTTGTGTATATGCTTGTCTACAACATTATGTATTGGGAGGGGCAACATGCACGGGGGGAGAGGGGATAATTTGTAATCTCGGAGGAAGCAGTTTAGCTTGGGGCCTAGGATCATTGAAAAATAACGAGGCGAAGGCTTATGCTCTTTTTGAAGGCATCAAATTAACTCAGTCTATGGGCATTCAAAGAGTGACAATCTGTGGACACTCCATGATGGTAATAAGGGCGATTGTCAAAAGGAATATCATAGGAGGCAATGTCTATTCTGGTGTGATGTCACAATCGCTCACCCTCCTAAATAACTTTGATGATTTCTCTGTATATCACATCAAAAGAGATCTAAACTTTGAAGCAGATAAAAGAGATAAATAAGGGCATGTTCTAGGAAAGGGGGAGTTCATTGTCAGTGGAAGCAAAAGGCTCCTCAATATACCTTAGTACCTCATGAATTGGGGTTTCAATAGCATGAACGGATGATAGATTTTTGGTTTAAATGAGCCAGGATTGACATATTTCAAAGGACATAGAATTGATATGGGTAATCACTCCTGTGTGCATGTGTTCGTTCTTCCATGCAATGAAGAGATGGGTTTGTTGGTTTTCATTACTCCTGAGGGTAGGCGTCAAGGTAGGAGCTCTGACTAGAAATTTTATTAGTTCACAAACCCTCCTCTGTTCAATTCCAATCTGCTCCTCAACGATATCTCAGACCCTTGGTTCCTTTATCTTTCTCTCGAGCATAATTATTTGCATTTTTATTATCTTTTAAGAGTTAAAGGCCTTTTGTTAAGGTTTGATGTCATTGATATCAAAAAAACTTCCATGTTTATGCCAGGGTTTGGGGCTCTTGAAACCGTCCTTGTCGTCTCTCCTCCTGAGGTTTTCTTTGTCATTGGGCGACAATTGGGTATTTTAGTTGGAAAGTAGTTTATCGGCCTTTTCACTGCACATATAATTTTTGGGCATCTCTTTATCGCCAAGTTTTCCCTCTTAGTGAGCACACCCGTGTTTCTAAAAATTGGACCTTTTTTGTGCAATCTAGGGCACATCTACTGATCTAAGTAATTGTTCTGCTGTGCTATTTGGTTTTAAAATCGATCCCCTCATCCCTCGAGGTACTTTCTTCAACCTCATATTAGAGAACCCTTTAATTGCTTCTGGAATACATCTATGCAGAAGTTTCGATTGCTTTGGATTTGTTATAGTAATCATGACTCGATCTGGGTCCTTTTCTGGCAAGTGGTGGTATTTTACTTGCCTCCATTAGGGCTTCAAGTTTTGGGACAACAGTTGGAGAAAAACTGGAAACTCGGGGAATCCTCATCACCTCATTATGGATCCATCTTGGAGTGACATCAAGTGCATTCTGTGCAGACACGAAGAAATGGTTGAAGATAACAGGGTGAATTACAACCTAGTTTTAAGCAAGGTCAGTGGAATTGAATATATTATAACTACACTCCTACAATGTATTGATACTTTAGAGTTGGAAAGACACAGATCTAGTGCTCTTGAGTAGACTATGGAAACACTCCTTCAACGCATGGACACTCTGGAACAAGAATGTTAGCAATTAAGAGCCATGGTGATGCCACAACAATCCAATTCAGACTCAAATAACCAGAATGCAGTAGTATCCCATACAAAAAAATTGAAGAGGCACAAGGAGGATGAGACGTGGAACCAATTGAAACTGAAGACAATGATCCTAGCCAAAGCCAACTTCAATAGGCACTCGACAATGAATCAATCCTTTAAATTATGTATTTCATATGTATTTTTGTGCATGGGCAATATATTAGAGTATATGGCAGCTTGACTGCACAAATGTATAAGAAGGAATTTAGTGTTTTTGATAGTAGGATAACAACTGAGGACTCATATAGATTTGAGCCAAATTTTGTAAACATTATAATTAATGTTTTGCCATGGCACAACCTCTTATATACATAAAAATATCTTCAGTTTCATTTAAAAACAAACATTTTGTATTGGGCACTAAGAAGGTGAGCATTTAAGCATAAGCTAAACATTTAAGTTTCATCGAGGTTCAAGGGAGATCAAGGCCTTTAAAGGATGGTGATATGCACTACAATCGTAAGTTATATCTCGAGGAAATTCATTGGGCACTTCTTTCATTTCGAAAATGGCATCCAAGACAAACAAGCTTATGCAAAAGCTCGAGGTTATGTCAACACAAAGCTCAAGACCATTATAACAATACACTTTTTAAGAGTTCCACATGTTACTTGCAAATTGACCCTAAGTGGGGAGGACAACACTCCTTTCCATCATCGACCAACTTAAATATTTAATTGTTATACCGTGTACATAGTTTTGAAACTTCCAAGGTTTTAAGTGGACACTCCACCCACCCATCATGAGAGACACGTGCTCTTTAGCTTCTTTTGTCCCTAATGATGAGTAGAGTGTCCACCACTCAAAACATTAAACACAGTTTATTTCTAGAAAATTCTACAACAATTATGATTAACTCTAAAAACATATAGATACATTAAATTAAATTTACTTGATTTTTATTCTAATCATGTTAAAAAACTATGTTTTACATGTACCGATTTTTTTTCATAAAATATGTGTCAAATTATTTAAAAGGTACATTAATCTATATTTTGGAAAATTTTCCAATCATGTTTTTTTATTAAATATGAAAATTAAAACAAAATAAATGTAAAAAATCACGTTGAAATATTATGTAACAACCGTCAAAATTGTAGAAATTCTCATAGAAATATTCATTACAAATTCTAACACAAGTCTCCGAGTTGAAAATAATGATACCGACGTTTCAAATGGATATGGGTATATTCACATTAAAATTCATTAAAAATTTGGATATGGGTATATTCACTTTAAAATTCATTAGGATATGGGTATATTCACTTTAAAATTCATTAAAAAATGGTGATAATTAATTACATTTGGGCTGTAAAGTATAAGAGATATTTAAAAAAATTATAATTTGATAATTTATATTATTAAAGTTGAAGTAAGCTAGGTAATTTATATAAATAATTAAAGTTGAAGTTAATATGATTTTTTTATTATAAATATTTATAATTAATAATGTATTAATTATTAATTGTAAATTGTTTATTTTGTAATTTAGTATTAATGTTAGATTTTAATGATAAAATGATGATCCGTGTTTACTAAGATTAATATGGGTATATCATGTATCTAAATTTAAATTAATTTCTGGGATATATTACATTATTTTATTTTATGATAAAATCACTTGAAAAAAAACATATTTTTTTTTAAATTTTATGGGTTAACAAGTCATGATGTTTGGTTTTATTATAAATGTTTTGACAATGGGGTATAATGTCTTTATATGTTAAGTAATTAAATTGGGTATAATGTCTTTATATGTTAAGTAATTAATGAGAAAATGTTTTTCATCATCTACTTTATTCTTTTATAGATACCTTCTTGCTAAAGCATTTTAAGTTTTATCCAATACCTTATTTCATCATAAAGTTCATGAGAATTTATTCTTAGTTGCAATGCTTATTTTCCTTTTTAAGTTAGTAACAATTAAAAAAAAATCTATTAACTTGGAGTTAATGATTCTACGTCTCTCTTATTCTGAATGTCTCTATCACTCTACATTTTCTCTTTAAACTTTGTTGTGATATTGCTTTTAACAATATTCATATAATCTAACCATTCAATCAAGACAACAAACAAACTTTTGAAAATAAATATAATCATAACTACAAATTGAAAAAACAAAAGTGAATGGATTAAACAAAATTAATTATTATAATTGTAGCTATGAAAAAATCTATACCATAAACAACTATACAAACATTTACTCTATCAATTGGGTGTAGCTCGAGTGGTTGTGGAGAAAGGTTGTTACCCTCCCACCCAGGTTCAAATCCCATTTTGTGATATATTTACTCTTAGTGATTCGATTATTGATGTGCTATATATGATCTATTTACGAGTTGTCGACCTGGTTTTGTGTCCTGAAGAAACCAGGGTTTACCCTTGGTACCATCCTCTTAATAGAGGGAAGTGCTTCGAAGGTTTCAAGTGGTTGTGGAGGAAAACTCTATCAATTGGTGTAGCTTGAGTGGTTGTGGAGAAAAGTTGTTACCCTCCCCACCATTTACCCTAGATACCATCCTCAAAATGAAGGGTTAGAAGTATGTCAATGTTATTAGTGAATGCGATGAAATAGGTCCATAATGTGTTAAGTCAAGCCAATGATTGAATGGTTAAAAGTATGTCAATGTTAAGTGGAAGTCATGAAATAGGTCCATAATTTGTTAAGTCAAGCCAATGATGGCATCACCGATGAAATAATATTAGGCTCTTGCATGTGATCATCGATAATCTCAAGAATTAGAGGAATGAGACATAGATCTCTATATCCATCTTAGGCTCATGCAAGTGATCATCAATAATATCAAGAATTAGAGGAATGAGACATAGATCCCTATATCCATCCTAATCATGTACTTGAGTAGAGGTAAATGCAAGTTAACGATAAATTTAATAAATACATTTTAAAATATGAATGTTTCATCACAATAATTAATAAATGTATTTCACATGTATATATGATTGTTCACATCCATCGTATCTCTTGAATTGGCCATTTTATGAACCTTCCCTTTATATTCTTAATTGTTTATGTAGATTCTAACCTTGTACAATATCTACTACAAACAAATATTCAGTAAAGGAACAAAAAAGATACAATGGAAAATACAAACATTACACAGAGATTTTTCCCCTGGAACCCAAACCAAGAAAACCAACATATTCTTATTCATTCATTGTGATACATTGTTTACAATACAATATACATATAGGAGCCAGCGACATCCAAAACCCTAATCCAATGACCTGGATTAGTCCAAAACTCTAATTCCTTAACCAGAAATAGAAAACCATCGACAAAAACCATGTGCCGAAAAACCACCTAAATACATTACACGTTTCCCGAGGCAAAAAAAATAATTTTCAGGGGCGTTGCCCCCGGACCCCCGCACGGGGGGCTCCGCCCCCCTACACCCCCCTCTAACCCCCTTGCGCACCCAACACATACGCTCATACACTACTACTCATGCAAAGAATATAACACATAACCAACATTCTCCCACTTGTTGTTTTCTTTGCATACAGGGGGTTATAGGGTTACATAATCAACAATCCAGGACAAGAATGCCCATGGATCCTCTACACCAAGAGAACTTCTCAGTGCTCACAGATTTTGTTAATGAGTCAACAACATTCTTCAAAGTGTCCACCTTCATCAATGATACTTTATTTTCTTCAATCATGTCTCTCAAAAAGTGATATTGAACATCAATGTGCTTTGTCTTTGAATGATAAGCAGAGTTCTTCACCAGAAAAATTGCACTCTGACTGTCACACTCTATCTTTACAGCTTGTTGTACCAACCCAATACCTGAACACAATCTTTGTAACCATAATGCTTCCTTACTTGCATGAGTGGCTGCCATGTATTCAACTTCTGTAGTTGAAAGTGCCACTACAACATGAGTGGCTGCCATGTATCCAATTTATTGCTCCTCCAAACAGGTTAAACACATACCCTCTTATAGATCTCCTACGATCCAGATCTCCAGCCCAATCTGCATCCACAAATCCATGTATATCCACCACTCTGTCCAATTCCGGTCTTTCTTCGTAGCACAATCCATAGCTAGCAGTGCCACACAAATACTTGAAAACCCTTTTTACTGCTGCCCGATGTTCCTTCCCTGGTTTTGACATATACCTACTCAAAACTCCCATTGCATGTGCAATGTTTGGTCTAGTACAGACCATTGCATACATCAAACTGCCAACTGCACTCGCATATGGAACATGAGACATGTCCTCCTCTTCTTCATGTGTCTTGGGACATTGATCCGCAAATAACTTTACACCAACAAGAATAGGAACCTTGATCGATTTACATTCCTGCATATTAAACCTCTGCAATATTGTCTCGACATATTTTCTCTGATTTAGCTAGAGTTTCCTCCTTTTTCGATCTCTTTTAATTTCCATGCCCAAAATGAAATTTGAAGCACCGAGATCCTTCATATCGAATTTAGAGGACAACTGAGTTTTCACATCTTGGATAATATCCTTGTTGTTTCCTATCAACAACATGTCATCCACAAACAAGAACAAATAAAACAAATGATCACCAATTAATTTAAAATACACACAATGATCCTCTTTGCTTCTTGTGAAGCCAAGTCCCAACATATAAGCATCAAAATTTTGATACCACATCCTTTGTGATTGTTTTAAACCATACATGGACTTTTTCAGCTTGCATACCAACTCCTTCTTTCCTTTCACAACATAACCTTCTAGTTGCTTCATATAGATTTCTTCTTCCAGATCCCCATGTAGGAATGTTGTCTTCACATCCATTTGTTCTACTTAAAAATCAAATGCATCAGTAACAAATAACAAAAATCTTATAGAGGTTAACTTGGCAACAGGAGAAAAAATCTCACCAAAATTATCCCCTCAACTAGGGAATAACCCTTTGCTACTAACCGAGCTTTGTATTTCTCCACTTTTCCTTCTGCATTCAACTTCTTTTTTAAATACCCATTTGCTGCCAATGAGATTTCTTCCAGTTGACAACTCCACTAGATCCCAAGCCTCATTCTTATCCAAAGATGCCATTTCTTCTTCCATGTCCCTTTTCCAGAGATTTCCATCCTCTGAATCCACTGCCTCCCTGACAGTTCTAGGATCATCATCAGTAATAGACAAAGAAAAATTTGAATGAAAATCAGATGGACTATACCTTTCCAGTAGCCTTCTTTCTCGAACCGATCTCCTCAATACTGGAGTATGAGGTTCTTCTTCTTTTGAGTCATGTTCTTCTGTAGAGTCTGATTCATCATCCTTTAAATCAAACTCTATCTTCTCTGGTTATTCCTTACTTTGTAGGACTTCCTGTTTAACAACATCCTTCATTTCTCTAAAGATCACATCTCGACTATACACTACCTTCTTAGTTTCTGGGTTCCAAAGCTTATAACCTTTGAGACCATCTTTATATCCAATAAAGACACATTTTCCAGCCTTCTTATCCAGCTTTCTCATGTTTTCCTTTGGAACATGAACATATGCATCACAGCCAAATACCTTAAGATGTGTGAGAGAAGGTTCCTTACTATTCCATACCTCTTGTGGAGTCTTTTCATTCAACGCTGATGAGGGTGATATGTTGACTAGATAACATGCGGTACCCACTGCCTCTGCCCATAATTCTTGCCCTAACCCGACACCACTGAGCATGCACCTTGCTTTTTCCATCAACGTCCTGTTCATCCTTTCTGCAACTCCATTATGCTGAGGTGTATATGGAGTAGTCTTCTGCCTTGCTATACCACACTTCTTACATAATTATTCAAATTCATTCTCACAGAACTCTCCGCCATTATTTGTCCGCAACACCTTAATTCTTTTCTCTGTTTGATTCTCAACAAGAGCCTTAAACTCTTTAAACCTGTCAAAGACTTCTGATTTCTTCCTGAGGAAATATATCCAAGTTTTCCTAGAGAAGCCATCTATAAATGAGACATAATACACAGATATTCCCAATGATGGGACCGACACAGGTCCAAAAACATCACTGTGAACTAGCTGTAAAATTCCTTCTGCCCTCGCTGCACCGGAGGGGAATCTTACTCGATTCTGCTTCCCATATAGATAATGTTCACAAAAATCAAAATCCAGAGAGCAGTTAGACATACCTTCAACCACACCTTTACCGTGTAGTAGTCGAAGACCCTTCTCTCCGATATGCCCTAGTCTTTGATGCCACAACATAACCTTTTCTCCAGAGACTGTAGGATTTATTTCTTCTTCAACTCCAATATCAGGAACAATGGAGCTATTACAACCATCACTAATAGTGCTTCCTAGTAGCTTATACAGAGTTCCAAACCGAACTCCCTTCATCAACACCATTGCACCTCGAACCATCTTGCAAGTTCCCTTTTCAAATATTGTTTTTACCCTTGCATCTTCCATTTTGCTTACAAAAATCAAATTTTTGGCCATACCTGGGATGTGAAGAACACCAGGCAGTGTTCTAATCCTTCCATCTATGAGCCTCAACTTGACCTTTCCTCTTCCTATGATTCTGGTTGTCGAATCATTACCTAAGAAAACATTACCTCCATCATACCTTTCATATTCACAGAACCACTCCCTGTGGGGAGTCATATGAAAGGATGCACCGGAGCCAACCAACCATGCCTTATGATTTGCATGTGTACTTGAAGAGGCCAAGTACACATCCCCTCCTTCTTCCTTGGAGGTCTTTTCTTCTATAGAAGACGATTCTTCAGATCCCTTCTTTTTCTCAAATTTGGATCTACATTGCTTCTTGTAGTGACCTTCTTTCCCACATCTCCAACATACCCTTACACTTTCCGGGAGATTTATATCTACCCTTAGACTTAGATTTCCCACTTGAGAAATTAAATCTATTTCTTTCCTCGGAAAGTCCTCTTGCAAATAATGTGTCTGTGCTATGTCCTTCCATATTCTTCCGTCTCATCTCCTTCGACAACAAAGATGAGACCACTTCCTCAAACTTCAAGGAAGTTGTATTACTACCTATGGCCACAACCAGACTATCCCACGAGTATGGTAAAGAACATAACAAATTGATACATTTATCTTCATCTGAAATTTTAATCTCAACATATACTAATTGACTTACCACAGTATTGAAGGCATTCAAATGCTCTGCCACCAAGTCTCCATCTCTCATCCTGAGGTTATACAACTTCTTTCTCATGAATAGTTTATTTACCAGGGACTTAGACAGATACAACTTCCCCAACTTTTCCCATAAATCCTTGGCTGTAGCTTCCTATGACACATTCAGTAATACTGAATTGGAGAGACACAGTCGGATTGTGCTCTTTGCCTTTCGATCCAACTTTTTCCAGTCATCTGCATAAGTTCCTGTAGGTGCAGTACTTGGATCTACCATGATCCACTGATCTCTGTCCACCAACAGATCTTCCATATTGAGCTTCCACATCTCAAAATTTTTCCCTTTAAACTTCTCGATCTCCATCTTCGAATTGCTTTCCATTTCTTTTCACTCGAAGAAGCAATACCGCAGATCTCCCACTATAACAAGGCTTATCACAGTCCCGAGCCAAACCCTTGACCACAAAGGCGTCCCCCTGAAGACAATAAAGTTATGATACCAAATGTAGATTCTAACCTTGTACAATATCTACTGCAAACAAATATTCAGTAAAGGAACAACAAAGATACAATGGCAAATACAAACATTACACAGAGATTTTTCCCCTGGAAACCCAAATCGGGAAAACCAACATATTCTATATTCATTCATTGTGATACATTGTTTACAATACAATATACATTTAGGGCCAGCGACATCCAAAAACCTAACCCAATGACTTGGATTAGTCCAAAACCCTAATTCCTTAACCGGAAATAGAAAACCATCGGCAAAACCATGTGCCGAAAAACCACCTAAATACATGACACGTTTCCTGAGGATTTTTTTTTTTTCGGGGGCGTTTCCCATGAACCCCTGTTCGTGGGGCTCTGCCCCCTTGCACCCCCCTCTAACCCCCCTGCGTGCCCAACACATACGCTCAGACACTACTACTCGTGCAAAGAATATAACACATACCTAAGAACTATGTAAGCTAGGATTATTTTTTTTAATAGAAACAAGTAAATTTGTATTAATAAAAATTGTTACAGCCTCACCAACATGTAGTACATAGCAACAAAATCCAAAGTCTATTACCAAGGCTTTTTATCCCAAATTCAAAATTTACTAGCTTGTTTGGCCAGATATCCAAGAAAACTATATTCCATAAGTCGATACATGAGTATATTCACACAAATTGTTGGCATAATAATCAACAAAAACAATACATGATTGTGTTGGTTTTCGAGCTCGACTTTTGTCACCATTGGCTGGCATGCTGATAGAGTTTTTTTCTTCTTCCCTACCAGTGTCCAAACTTCTTTATCAATTGGTGGAGTCATTGACAATCTTGCCAACCCTGTATTTTCTGATCTAGAGGTTTTATTTTTATTTTTGTTTATTTATTTATTTAATTTAATTCAACTTCTTCAACGTCATTTTCCCAACTTGCTGATGGTTGGGAGTTGGAATGCGCTTGAGTTCTTTTACCCAAATCAAAAGAATCTAGATCCTCTACTTTTGAATGAGGAACCAAATCTGAATGGTTCAGAGAAATATCCCATATTGGGGGTTCTAAATCGAAAATTGATGAAGAGTTTGCTTGAGTTGATTTTCCGTTGGTTTTTGAGATTAGTTGATGATCTTCCTTGGATCCATCCCACCAGGTTTATTTATGCTAGCATTTCTTATCCTTTTGTTCCCTTTAGGGAATGAGTTATTATGTTCCATGTTTCAAAACAATCCTTACATCACAAATAATTTCTTCCATAGTCCAACTTATGTGTCCAAAAGTAGTTTTTACTTGTTAAGATAATTTATGCCGGAAACCCTTTACCAAAGTCCATTTCCACGCATATTTGGGAATACGAAGATATGCTTCATCTTGCAGTTCCTATACTTACAAAATGAAATCTACCTAAGGTTGAGCTCATGATTGCAAGAGAGGGATCACCCCAAAAATGCAAGGGCATATTTGGGAGTCTAATCCATACATGACCTAAAGTAAGAATAATAGTTGTAGGGATGAAACAAAGAGTCCAGGGCAACATGCACATACCCGAGTTTCCCCAAAACCAAGGGATAGGAATCACTTCCCTATCTTCTGCAATATCGAACTATACAATGAAGAAACCCTTTGCATGGGGGTGAATGAACACATCTTGTTTAATCCCAGGTTTCTAGTATTTTGAGATCCAACCATTAAGATCAACCAATTGAGACCAAAAGTTTTTGGTCCCATGGGAATAGAAATAAGTCGTTGGTCAAGCATTTTCCCTAAAATAAGCTCCCTCTTCCTCAAAATTTGGTCCCATGGGAATAGAAATTGTTGGGGCTTCTTGCATCAAGAAAGGAATGGAGGGGGAGAACAAACCGATGCTTCATTCTTAAAAGTGTCCCTAAAAGATCGATAGGATCTACATAGGACACCATTCACAAAGGGTGCACTTGGTTGAACAATGCCACAACTCAGACCATCTCCAAAATTCAATGTCGAACCTGCCTTCGCCATGATGAGGGGCAAAATCAGCCAAGAGAAAAAGTTGTAAGTTAGGAATATTACTTTATGAAAGTCATGTCCAATTAGAACATGATGTATCACTCACTACTATGATACAGGCTTGAGATGTCCAAATTTGCATCATTTTTCATAGAAATTGGAAATTAAATCCACTACCTTTTTAGGTGTCCTTTTTTACATTCTTTATGTGTCCTCTTGGTGTCTCTTTTGTGTTTTTTGTGTGTCCTTCCTCACTATGTCACTCATAATACTACATTTGGGGTAAAAATCCTTTGTGTCATTTTTGGCCTTAGAATTGGTTGTAACTATAAAAAACTCATTAGCTTAAGTATATAGGGGCTTCCGCAGTGCAAGAGTCAAGGGAGCTCTAACTGGGTAGTTCATAAGGCACAATACTTGCTAAGGTTTTGCAAATGGGGTAGCAAGCTAAGTGGGCTTGATTGTGGGGAAAACTCCATAGTTAAGCGCGCTTGAGCCAGAGGCATCTTGGGATGGGTGACCACCTGGGAAGTCCTGGTTACCGGGTGCAAGCCCCGGAAGTGATGATTGATGCTATGCGATTCATTTCGTT
>ML824865.1:46561-66621 GCA_009831015.1 Picea engelmannii
GTGAGCATCACCCGATGCAATGAGTGCTAAGTGGACTATTCAAATCATGAGAATTATTGGTCAGTTGCGACTAATACTCATGAATATGGGTCATAGATTAATGACTTACACTACGCAGCTAATCCCGAAAATAATATCTAATAAACTCATTAGCATCACTTTATCAATGCTTCTAAACATTGTATAATCATGAAGAGGTTGGAGACTTGACTTTGTGCTTGGAGATTGTTTGGATTTTGAATTTGGAATATTGCGTAAGGAAGTGTCATTTTATTGACTGATCCATAATGGATCAATATACAATTTTTCATCTATCTTGGTACTTTCTAGGTGTAAAAATTAGAGGGATCGACTTGTAGGGCCCATTTTAGTGTAGGTTCCAGTTTGAAGATTTGGGGTCTAGAACCTTCCAGACCCATTTTGAGGCACCAAAATGACATTTTTTGGAGTAAAAAAATTATCAACATAATTTTAACCCCTTGGCATTATCCTACACATCAAGACCTTTCCAACGGTGCAAAAATCACCTCAATCGAAGCTCGTATGTGAAAGTTATGCCTCTTGCAAGTTGACCTACATTGATGACCACCATGGTATCAGTGGATGCGACATCAACCCCCGTTACCCACACATGTGGCACTAGCCAAGTGTGGACTTTTAAGAAGATTCTAGAAGGTCCAAAACCTTATCACTTATTGAGGGTCGAGGATGCAAAAATCCTAACGCTAGATGACTATCGGGCTATGTTAAATATCAGACCGCTAGGAAGAGAATGTGTTCCATTCTTTTGTATTGTACTTGTTCCATAGTTGAGCAGAGCATCGAAGGAGTGGGATTTGAGAACACAATAGAGGTAGGAAGAAGAGTTCGTAGTAGCCATTCTCGCCACATAGTCATATGCAACTCCATAGTGAGTGCCCCTTTCTTTGTATTTGCATTTTCATAACCGAAGAAAAGAGAGTAGAGCATAGGCCTCACCTTATACATGGGTTTTCTCTTGTATCGAGTTTCCCATGTTACATCTTGTGTTCAATTGTTGTGGATAATGTGTATATTTTCTTGTTCTTTCATTTTCATATTCAGTTATTTTCATAAATATGAGTAATAAGCTAGTAATAATTAATCCAAGATCTAAGTAAATAAACTGCATAATCTAAGATTTCAGAATATTTTAAGATATGTTGTGATTAACTGTTCCAGTGGAATATCCACAGTAGTTTACAGATAATTAATGTACACAATGTCTTTCTATCCACATTAAAATGTTGATATATCGACGTATAAATGTGATTTTCATTATTTAAACATGATTTTGAGGTGGAACACATATGATTCAAAACATGAGATTACTCATCTCTCGAGGTGTAGGTATGACAACATTTTGGGAGTTTTATTTCCTATTATTGGTAACATTGTGTAGAGAAAATTTGAGGTGCCAAGAATTATTTCTAAACCATACTTTACAATTATGCACGACCATACTCAATAAATCAAATTACAACAATGTACTCTACCCCAAGACTCTCTATCATTGTTCATAAAAATAGAAGCATGCCCCATGTCATTCCCTTTAAGTGATTATTATTTACACAACAACCTTGTGATGATATGCATATTCTTAGGGCCTTAAGCCAATGAGATCTGAAGGAAATAATCAAACATGGATTTAATAAGCAAATCCCTTTGGTAATAATAGGAATGCATACCATCCATAAGAGGCATTCATAAATTATGGGAAGAGAGTGCATGAATGAAAAAATAAGCTCTTATACATGGGTTCGAGACAAACTGAAAATCCATTCAATGGGTAGGATGAGGAAAAGGAGTAGTGTGATCCATGGGATCCTCTATTAGGCTCTTGGATATAACTATAACTAGGCAAGAAGGTAAGGGGCCATCAATGTCAATAAGACTAAAATGCTCAAAAGAAGACCAAATCATAAGGAGGAAGCTATCCCTTAGAAGGAGCTAGAATATGAAGAATAATGTCTAAGTTAAGGAGGTTTAGTATTAACAATTAGGGAAACTATTGTCATGGAAACCAAGTGAACACATTCCATTCCTTTCAAGGGATAAAAGTTCGTGGATGAACTCATAAGGGCCTTCTTTTTATAAGGTTCATGTGGTTTTTGAGGATCCAATTCAAGGTCTAGAGGAGGTCTCTTTTTCATAGGTGTCCTTTTGGTTTCAAGTTTCTTTTGTGTGGAATACACCTTTTAAGGGTATGTTAGTCTTTAGTTTTATGGGTTTTGAGTCTATGGTAATTGCACCATATTCACTTGTTAAAGTTGGATGAATGTGCATGTTATTTAATTTGAGTGTTTGTTGGATGAACACTTGGATATGGGTCAAATCATTAAAGAGACTATATTTTAAAGGTGGGATTGTCTAGGAATAATAAAAAGGTTGTTGGGATTAAGGTGTAAGTTTTAAACCTTTATAGTAAAGCAATGCACATAGATTTTTTTATCAAAACAAAAAGGAAAACAATACCATTCACACATAGTACTCAAAGATTTACCCTAGAAATCCTTAACCAAGAAAATTAGCAAACCTTAGAGTCACACCTATGTTTTTCTCATTGTATTAACTTCACCATTATAATACAATATATATGATTCCAAGGCATCCAAAACCCTAATCCATTTACTTGGATTAGATTACAACCCTAATTCCTTAACCATAATTATATTACAATGGGCCGAAATACCATTGGCTGAAAAACAACAAAAACAAACCAAAAATAGATCAAAGGCAACTCAAAGAATATAACACATTCCCAACATAAAGGACATGGTACTAGGGGCACAAAGGATCCCCATAGGTGGAAAGGAAGAATAAAAAAGGATAGAATATTAAGTGATTTTCATGCCTTTCTTGTAGCTATTTGAGCTAAAAAAAAAAAAAAAAAGTTAAAACCACTATGGACCTTTATGTCCCCACTACAAGATTTTTAATGAGATATCAATCACCCAATTTTAAGTTCAGAGCCAAAAGTTATGTCCTTGGAATGAGTTGCTGGCATCAAAAGGCCAATCTGTGAGTAACTAAGGATCTCTACTAAATATCATTACACAAATAAATATCTAACAATGAACAACACAACAAGGATAAGAGAAACATTGATGATGCATGAATCCAAATCCATAACATTAATCAATAATAAAAAAATTACATAAGTGAGTCTCCCTTATCCATGGAGAGAGAATGGGGAAACATGGCTCTTAGACTATGCACTCACCATCTCTCCAAGAATTCAACAAATGAATTAGGAATGAATAAGACCGAGCCTAAGTCTAATGTGCATCACATATATACTCTCTCTCCCAACCAAGTGGATTCATCTCACAAGCTCGACTAAACAGAACATAAGTCAACAACATGTATCACTAAAGGGGACAGACATGCCACATCATTAACACATAATTAAAACTCATCTCCACCGACTCATGTGCACACAATCTTCACAATATAAAAGTGTGAGATATTAAGTCACACATAATAATCCATGAACCCCAAAAACAATACATAATATAAGCACAACTAGGAACCTATGCACTATGAAAAAGGCACCGAATCCAATGTAAAACTCACGTGCCAATGGGATTTCCCTCTAATGATTGTCTCTCCTTGATTCAATTCCAAGGGGACACACAACATCTAAACATCGTTTCCATTGCCTAAATTTCGTGCTGAAGTAGGGCACATATGATTCATACAAGGAGCTTACTCATCTCTCAAGGTGCAAGTTAGGGGTATACAATTGATTAGGGGTGTGTGGGTTTATAGTGATTATAATATGAGTATATAATGATTATAGTTGATTAAGGGTATGTGGATTTATAGCAGTTTGGGGTTAAGGTTAATTGTAGGTTAGTGGGAATATAATGGTCAGTAGCTAATAAGGTTATAGTGGTCAGGGCTTGTTGTTTAAGGGGTTTGTGGGTTTACATGGGTTTAGGGTTAAGGTCAATTACGAGTAAGGGGGTTATATGGATTAGTGATTAAGAGGGATAAGTAGGTTAGAAGGTTTTTAGGATTACATGGTTTAAGGGTTATGGGTGATATATATTAGGGGTAGTGGTGTAGAAGTCAGAGATTAATGGATTGGGAGATAGGGTAAGGTTAGTGTGGTTGTAATCATCAAGGGTTAAGGAGACTTAAGCGTTTATGGGGTTATAATAGTTAGGAGATAAGGTCAACTAGGGGATAATGGGGTTATAATGGTTTTAGATTAATTTTAGTTGGGGACGATGGGGCTCCAGGGGTTATGGTGTTATGGGATAACAATAACCAAATCTATGGCCAAATTTATGCCATGGAGCCATATGGTCCTTGGGAGCCATTTAATCACTCACACAAAGGAATAATAACAACACATATAGATAAATCAAATAGGACCTCTCTATCTCCTACATGCATATTCATAAACCATATCACGCGAAACAACTCCACTCGAATGATCACAACATAGGTATAGGAAGGGCTTTAACTCATAATCAATCTCACAATCACCATCCATCTCCTTGAAATAGAATAGTTGGTGGAGAATGACCATGTTATTAATTGTTTGTATTGTAATTAAAACTAGGTATGTAATAAAAAAGTATAACATAAAGAATTTGAAAAATTAATATTATAAAAAAATATTAAAAATAACAAAAAATTAATAATACATAAGAGATATCATATAACATATTATGTTATATGTTATAATATTTTCTATATGATATAACATGTGTAACATATATAACATGTTATATGTTATAACATTTTTTGCGAAGAAAAACTTTATATCCGATATTTCAAGTGTGAAACCATAGTATACACAAGTTTGCTTTAAAAGGCACACTAAACATGTACTTTGTTCATTGACAAAAACACCAATCTTTGCATTTGTTGTATGACTACATAATTACAATCTTCCTAGGCTCCTAAGAGACATCCTTTACATTTCATTTACAAAAAAAGATATTTCTGGTTATGTAGCTTCAATACTAAAGCATAAAAGAAAACAAAAAAAATCCACAGTATTCTCACCTCTCCTTTCAATTCATGAAGTTGTAAAGTGATATTTTTGAGATCGAAATTCGAGTCCCTCCTTTGAACTCTTGCTTAGATAAGGTCCCCTCTTGAACATATACAAATTCATTAGATAATTGGTCGTCTCTTGTGTTGAATTCTCTATATACCCAAGAAAATGCAATTTTATTGAAACTATGTTTTACCTCCATAAATAAATAAATAAATAAATAAATTATTCTTTTTGCAGAGTCAAGAACTTAATTCATCATTGGGGCTAACACAATATTATCAATTTTTCATTTGGTGTTTGCTCAATCCATCAGAATATTAGAGTCTCCAAATACCTGCAAGTGCTTCAAGCCCTTTTCCATCTTTGTTTTCATAAGAAGCCACAATGCATAAAACTCAATTTGATTATTTGTTCCTTTCCCATCAACACATTTCAAAAGTAAATAATGAGTTTACTAAAAAATAGAATTGCCTATGCTTGACACATACTTGGAGCTCCTTGACAAGCCCCATCAAAGAAACCCCACGCCTTTTCACAATCAATGGTGAGTTTTTTTAAAATTCTCTAATGTTTTTCTTTCAAAGGTTTCCAACTATCCTGAAAGGATAACTTGATTTTATGTGCAACCTAAGCATGAGTCATATCAAGACCTTGGCCAGATCCCCAATATTACAAAACACGACAAAGTCATAAAATATTTTTTAGATTTATATATTATCCACGAGAAAAATTCAATCTTCCAAAGTTAAGTGATTCCATTTGTTTCTTCCATTTGAAATTTGTAGCACTTCATTCCAAATAAATCTAGAGAAGGAGCATGTGACAAATAGATTATCCATATATCCCTCACTACATTTGCACAAGATGCATCTACCTAGTCCATGCTAATTCCTCTTTTGTCCATTGTTCTATGTTAATATTTTATTGGCCAAGGCCAACCAAAGTTTTTATTTTTTTATTTTTTAGAGGACTCTCCAATTTCTAAACTACCTTCCATCGATAGGCTCTTTCTCCTTCCTGGGATTCCTTCACCCTTGCAAAATAACCAAGTTTAATTGTGTACTCTCTCTCGAGTGCTTATTTTTAGAGAAATTAATTAAATCCTATTGATATGAAAATGATTAGGAGGATTTATGACAAATTGATGTATATTATAATTTCACACTTGTAATATCGAATATAAAGATTTGTTTCTTGGGAAAAAAATCCTCTTGATCTAAACACTTAAATGCACCACATTTTAACAAATTTACATATTGAGTCCATTCCTATGATTTCTCACATAAAAGATTCAGAATGATTTCCAATATTGGGACCAAACATTTACTCCATCAGGCTTTGCTAACTCTTCCAATGAGAAAATCCCCATTGAATGCAAAACATTTAAAAAAGCTCTTGATAACCTAAAATTTCCTTTAGAACCAATCCAAGGGTCTTCCCCTATCCTTAGTTTATTTCCTCTTCCTACTTCCCAAGCTTCCCAGTGACCAATTAATGGGAATGCCTTAATTAGGGATTTCTAGACAATTGAGTCTCCTTGAGAACTTTTTCTTTCTACTCCGAACCATTTTTTATGGACTTACCTTTAAATACTTTGTCTGCATTATTTCCACAAAGTCTCTCATTATAGATTAATCTCCATAGATTTTTTTGAACTAGGGCCATACTAAATACATAAGTATTCTTCAAACTCCATCCACCTGCTTCCTTTAGGTTTGAGACTCTTGTCAATTTGACCAAAATAATTCCTTCGTTTTCTCTTTTTCCACTCCATAAGAAGCTAATTTTATTTTAAATTACTTTGAGAATATGACTGATGGACATCTAATACACAAGAATACTCTCCAAAACAACTTTAATCGACCAATCTGCCACCAAAAGACAACCATCTATTACACAAAACTAGTATTATAACTTCTAGTTTGTTATACAACCACAACCAATAATCATACTTTTAGTCATTTGGTTTTAATTTAAAACCCATATACTTTACAACTTGATGAAGATCAACATAATTCATAGGAAACAAGCTTAAAACTTGCATTTCCACCTCTTCTTCTAGCACATTACACATCATTAATGATTTTGTGATGTTGACTTCCATTCTTATGGCTTTACAATATATATCCACGATCTCCTTTATGCTTTTCATCTCCCTACTAGATCCTTGACCAAATATCATGATAATATCTACAAAATGCAAATTTGAGATATCTAGGAAATCCAAGATTTTTATCCCTTTCATTTCTCCTCTTCTCCTTACATCTTTAATTAACATGCTTAAATTTTCAACTACTAATAAAAAGAAGAAAGTATATAAAGGACATCCTTGTCTAAGGAGAATTAAGGCATTAAAAAATTACAAATTAGATCCATTTATGAGCGTAGAAAATGCGGCTATTGACTTACATCCCATGATCCAACTAAGAGTCTATAAATCCATACAATTTGTAGTAATAACAACTTGAGATATAACCATTTAACTTTATCATATATTTTTTCCATATCAATTTTCATCGCAACTGCTGGAATTTTTTGAACCTTGATTGTGTGCAACCCCTCCTATGCTATTCCAACAACATCATGGATTTGCCTATTGAAAATAAAAGCCAAACTTTTAATATGAAATAACACCAGACAAAATACTCGTAACCTTGTTAGCAATTAATTTTGAAATGAGTTTATAAACAAGATTGCATAATTAAATAATCTTGAATTCTTCGAAGGTAGAGGGGTCTTGGCCTTTGGGGATCAAAGCTATAAATGTAGTATTTAAGGCTCCTAGAATCTTCCCTAGTTGTCTAGATTCCTCAACTATTCGTAATAGATCCCGCTCCAACATATCATACAAAACAAAGGAAATTTCCACCGTACATCCATTATGCCTTGGTCTCTTTACCTTCTTGAATGAGGCTAAAACTATTTTCAACTCTTCCTCCTTGTCTTCTACCTACAATTCCACGTTCATATTGTCATTTATGAGCCTAATAAACAACCTTATAATTTTCATTATTTCCCTGATGTTTGTAATCTTAGGATCTTTGAAAAGACTTTTTAAAATGTTGTTTCCCAACTTTAGGAATTTCCTTGAAGGATTTCACTCTAGAAGGATTTCAAAAACCCTTCACGTGCATTTTTTTTTCAATATTATAATAATCAAGGTGTCATACTCAGAACCCTTCAGAGTTAGGCTCCAAGCTCTTCGAAGCTGTACTCTGAACCCTTTGGAGTCGTGTTCCGAACTCCTCAAGGTCAACTCCGAAAAGGGTCAACTTCTAAAGGGTTTCAGAAATGTGTGTTAATTTATTATACATATTAAATATTATATAATCTAGGGCTTGGAATGTGTGTTTTGATCTTAGCACTTCGACCGCCATTCATAAGAGAGTAGGGTTTTAATATTATCATATATTTAAACTTTATAACATATATGCCTTCACACTATGAAATCTTCGGAGTCAATTTGTGCGTGCTCTTTTCTTGACTCCGATAACCAATTAGGAAAGGGAAAGGGTTAATTGTATAATATATTCAAAATTTACAACATCCATACCATCGATCCAACAACTCTGGACCTTGTTCAAATACTCTCTTCCCCTCACTCTGAATGATTGACTCCGAAAAGGTACTCCAAAGTGGTTTTGGAAATTCATGCCAAACTATTATAGTATTATAATGTTAAAACTCCATTGGCCTTCACACTTGCTCTAACAAACTATTGCTAATATAAATTTAAATAATTATACGTTGAGAGAGAAGGTATTATTTCACATGCGTTTAATAAATAAATAAAATAGTACGTTGCCATAGTTCTTACATGAGTGCTAAGTGGCCTATACATGGCTTACTCTTAAAACTAGGAACATATTAGTGCAATTTAAACTTTTGTACAGAGGGAAGGATTTCACATTTACATTAATCATGCACCAAGCATAAATTTCTAGGTTGTAAATGTAATTAATTTACAATACTTATTATTCAAATGTTAGACCATTTAAATGGTAACTTTGGAATTTTAACAAAGTTTACCAGTCTTTACCATTTATTTAAAATATGTCCATAAAACATATAAATACATAAATGCATATATTTATTAGGGCAATATTTGCTTGTTTAAATTCCTTTTTCAATAATAATATATTTCTTGGAAGTGAAGTTTTCCATGGTAAAACAATGGTTTTTACCCGGGATTACTAATCCCCTAATTACATGTGTTTCTCTCCTCTTTTCAAGGATTAATTACTAAGTGCAAATCTTTCCCCTTTTGGACACTAATTCACTATGTAATGATAAGATTTGTTTCGTACCAAATCCAATTGAGATTGAATTATTCACTATGTTTTTAATTCAAAGTTTCATTTTACTTCACATTAGGAAATTGTGTTTTGTATTTTCCACTATTTCCTTATAATGACTTTTAAAATACTTTACCCCTTGTTAGCATTTGAACTATTTTCCTAAGGCCTAAACACAATTTTATTATCCTTTAAATTTTCTAGCATATAAGCTTCAAGAAAACTTAAAATCATAAACATTTTTATGCAGAATTCAACCTCTTTCCTTTTCATATTTTCTGTAGAGGTTCTAATTGTTTAATTGTCCTCACCATAGTAGAAAATGAGTTGTAAAACTAAATCAACATCAACATTCTCACCCATAAATCTTCTTTTAAAACACTTGCAGTCAAGAAGTGAGGATGTAAATCAAAATGAAATTTAGCTGAAACATTCTCACAATTTCCCCTAAATTTCTTAGGCCATTTCCAATAGAGAATTGAATTTACATTATTCTGAAACACATTCTATACTATTTCTAAGTTTAACAATGCAAATATTTGGCAAATAAATACTTATCTAGAAGATGAAAAGAGCTAAAATTGTTGAATGGTGTGCCACTTTCCACCCAACCATATGCACAACTTCTCTTGGTGTATTTCACAGTTGGCCACCCCCTAGCCAGAGTATGATGCCATGCGAGATAGTTCTTCTTTTACTGAGAAAAATGAAAGGGATGAAGGTTACTCTCCTTCTCCCCTAGGAACCGGGCAGTTCAGTGTTCTACCAAGCAAGGGAATCTGTTGTGATTTCTCACTCAATCACTCAAATTCTTTGCAGTTCCATTTATCAACTTGATTAGACGAAACTCCCCAACAATTCATGTACCCAAAAAACAAATTTATTCACTTCTCTCTATTTTCACAGAACCATGGGAGTTTCCCGCACTCCTCTCTACTCAGATTTCCTTCCCAAACTCAACTATGTGTGTCCTCTCTTCTCTACTCACGATTTTTTTCCTCTGTTTCTTGTCTTGTACAACAAGATTTCGTGGGTCAAATCCCCCATCCGTGGGTCAACCTAGAATCCTCTAGATGGCTAATTTTTTGCCCATGTTTCCGAGGCAAGGAAGTTTTGGTACAACACCCATTCTTTTTCATAAATGTAGGAATTTGGTAGCTCAACACCAACTTCCCTTCAACTAACTGAAATTCTAGAAAAATGGGCAATCTGGTTTTTTTTTGAATATTAAATTGGTAAGGGAAATTTCCTCATTGTTTCCCTCTCATGGCATCATAACCTGTATAAGAAATCCCCCTTACCAGTTGTTCAACATTTTCCTTTTTACATTAATAGCATAAACATTTACACTACCTTCTTAACAAAGGTTTAACATTTCCTAGATCCACACACAACCGATTTGTCCATAGTCTCTTAGCAACATATAATTACATTTACAAGGCGGGGAAAAAATGGGTGTTACAATGAAGGAATAATATTATGTCCTTCTACAAAGGGGGGCGGGGGCGGGTTGTATATATATTACTTACATATGCCCTTTCCCTCAAAAGTCATGTTGTTTCACTTATTTCAATATTACTATATGTTTTAATTTCTTTAACTCGTTTTGCAATACCATGGGTTATAAAAACCATGGGCTCATACCATCAATGGTAAAAACTTAATTAATAACCACGCACACTTATTTTTACCATTTTAATAATGTTATTTGTTTTATCCCTTCAAATACCATGGGTGGATACCATGGTTTATCAAAACCATGGGCACGGAAAATGTTGATTCAGTGGAAGAGGTGGATGACCACCGATTTCCTTTTGGACCAATGCTCCCCACTTAGGAAGAAATGGTCCCCATTGAGTCAAGTTATTGTAGGATATGGGGAGAATTTTGCTGAATTCGAATCTTTGTGAGCCACTTGACTTGCTGAAAAAGTTGTCTTGCTTTGACAACCTGATAGAGTTGTATGATCTATTGTCACCAACCTGAAACTTGCGTGGAATTTTATGTTGGTCATGTCACTTCTTGTACTTGGAATTATACTTTTGAAGGATGTCGTGAAATTGTTGTTGGAGGTGTTGGATCTGTTCAACAAATTTGGCTTCACGATCTACCTCGGTCTGAGTCTGGGAGGGATTTGTCGGTGAAGATGCAACATGAAGATATACATCAATGGGGCCCAATGGATGGAACCTGAAGCATACCTAAAAAGGGTTATGCCCAATAGATCTTTGAACAACTCTATGATATCTATTTTGAACAAGTGGAACCTTCTTCAACACCAACATAATTGGGCTCCCACAAGATGAGGAACTCAGTTGAATGTGGCCCTTTTGGATGAGCTCATGAATTTGATATTTTATTTCCTCATTCTCTTGAAGGGAGAAGTTGTAGATTGGGCCAGTGGGTAAGGGAGAACTAGGTACAAAGTAAATGGAATGCTTGAGTTGGCAGTGTAGAGGCACCCTCGTAAGTGAAGAAAAAATATCTTTGTGCTCCTCTACAATCTCATCGACCTGCTTCTGCTGTATAGAAAGGTCCTGGGATGAGGTTGTAGTGGTCGTAGTGACCTTCAACTCCCCTTTTAACCAAATCAAGAAGAGGATAAAATTTATGGTTTGAGAGATTACTTTTACGCATTATTTGTTCGAGATCAATGAAGTGACAATAGTTAGAACTACCTCTGGTACTCTATAGAGCTGACCCCCTAAAGTAAGAATGACACTACGAGGCCGAGACTCATAAACAACATGAAATTTACACATATATAGTTGTCCCAAAAGAACATCACAAACTTTGAGTGGGGCAACATCACATAGTACCTCATCTTTGAAGGGCTTGATGTCATAGTACAAGTGACATTGCTGGCTGATGTGGATGTCTCGTCCCTTTCTCAACCATCCGATGGTGTATGGTTGAGGGTGTGGCATTGTCAACAAATTCATTCTTTCGATGAACTCAACTAAGATCAGGTTCTTTTGACTCCCGCTGTAAAAAATGTAATGCAGTGGGGCTCCCTTCATCGACATCTGTGAATGAAAGAGGTGCTCCCCTTCCTCAGACTCCTCTAATTCCTCTGGTTGGATATTTGCAGTTGTGATGGTAAAACTAGGTTCTGCATTGATGATCTACTTTCCTTTATCTTGCTATGAATTAGAGTTTGATTTGGGGTCTAAATCTTTTTCTTTAAGCTGGACCAACAATGACTATTTTGAGCAACATTCATCAGTGTTGTGCTAGGGGATTTTGTGGAACTCACACCACTTTCTAGTGTCCTTTGACTTCCCATGACCCTTCTTTATCCCTTATTCCGTGAGTTATGACCGTCTTTTCCATGCTTCTATTGTTGCAGATTTGTAGACCCAAACTCTCGCTTATTTCGTTACTTAAATTTCTGCTCAATTTTGACTACATATCGATAAACAAATCTGAACGAGGAGATGTCCAAGAAATCCATCTTTGTTTGGATGTAACTATGTATACCACTGTAGTACTTTAGAACTAGGTTCCACTATGAGTCTTTGATACACAACTTTGAGCACAAATTATGGGATATGTTAGTGTACTCCGACACCGTTTGGTCGCTTTCCTGACGTTAGGGTCTATTGAATTTTATAGCAAATATGATGCATGTGTAATTTATTTCATTTTAGCATAAACTGAACCATAACCACTTGCAACAACACAATGGTTGTACACCATTAACAATTTTCTGCAATAAGTAGTTGCATTAAACCAAGATCACAAGAAGAATAACCATGCACAAGAACATAAGAAGTATCCTGGGAAACCCTTCTCAACAAGGGAAGAAAACCCAAATCCTTTGCTATATTCTCAAGAGAATATCCCACCAACCATCACCAAACCTAGCACACAAGATGGTGCTGTAATTCTCATAATTTCACACCACAACTTCTAAAATCATGAGATGACATAAAGATAAGTGTTTCCTCAATGGGGAAATCACCTTTAATTATATTAGACTAGACACTTCAAAAGTGGTGTCTGTTTGCACAATAGAGATGAGCTAAATAAATCCGAATATAATTAATAATTACCATATTAATTATCTTTTACATAAATTATCTTTCACTTTATGGTGGGGCCGACATGTACCCTTTACATCTCAATTAGGGTTACAGGTAAATCTGAATCTTAGAAAATATAGCAAGGGATCTCAAACACCCACTAGGGGCACGTCCACCTGTGCTCAACCACATGGACGTCCAAGTCAATAGATCTCTATCTCACTGCACCTCACAGGAGAATCATCTAGACACACACTCACTAGTGCTCAGCCACTAGAATCACGTCCACCTGTGCTCAACCACAGGGAGGTCCTACTCAACAGATCTCTATCTCACCGAGTCTCATAGGAAAATCATCTAGAGTACCACATCGTCTCAAATCTCTACACAGAGGAGAATAATAAACCCATCACATGAGATCCTTCACCCCTCACAGGGGTACAGATCGTTTCATCTCAAACGACACACCCATATCATGGGCATATTCCCTTGTCAGGGGCACACAACTTTCTATCTCTATCTAAGAGAGAACGACACACCCAAATCAAGGGAATATTCCCTACACAAGGGCACACAACGTTTCATCTCCGTCTCAGAGAGGAACAACATACCCATCTCATGGGCACACCCAACTCTTGGGCTCTCTCACAAGCTGACTCACATAGTCTATGTCCTAGAGGATGTCTCACACAACTGTAATCATCAACACTCCCTCTCAGCTAGGGAGGCATTCTCCACCATGCCAAGTTTCTCACAGAAGAAATCAAACTTCGTCTTGGCTGTAATCATCAACATTCCCTCTCAGCTAGGGAGGTATTCTCCACCAAGCCAAGTCTCTCACGGAAGTACTCAAACTTCATCTTGGCAATAATCATCAACACTCCTTCTCAGCTAGGGAGGTATTCTACACTAGGCCAAGTCTCTCACGGAAGTACTCAAACTTCGTCTTGGAAAAAATTTTTGTGAATATATCTTCAATCTGCTCATGTGTAGGAAGGTACTACACATGTACTGCTTCCCTCTGCACCATGTCTCTGATATAATGATATTTTATCTCAATGTGTTTTGATCTATCGTGAAACACAAGATTCTCAGAGAGCTTCACACAACTCTGGTTATCACAATGAATAATGATAGGATCCATCTCATTATCAAATAAATCCGTCAGAAGCTTGCGAAGCCACACTACTTCGCGGACTGCCACACTCAATTCTATATAGTACTTTTCTTCTATGGTACTCAAGGCCACAGAGATCTATTTCCTGCTGCACCAAGAAAACATGGCAGACCCCAAGGTAAAACACCAACCGAATGTGCTCTTCCTGTCCACTGCACTCCCTGCCCAATCTGCATTGGCATAGCCCTGTAGACTCAAGTCTACACTTGAGTCATATCTCAATCCATATCCAACTGTGCCTCGTAGGTATCTCAATACATGTTTCACTGCTATCTAGTGAGTCTGTCTCAACTAACTCATGAACTCATTATTCACTGCATAACATATATCAGGTCTGGTGTTAACCAGATACCTCGATGATCCACTCAATTGTGGATCAATCTCGCCTGAATTAGTAGGAGCATCATATATTTTCTTCAACTCCATCACCATGGATTTTTACTTTGTCATACCAAACTTCTTCAATATATCCATTGTATATTTTCCTTGAATCAAGAAAATCTCATCAGTTCTCTGCCATACTTCTAGTCCCAATAAGTAGTGCATCATACCCAGATCCTTCATCTTGAAGTTAGAAGTCAATGCTTGCTTGCACTCAACAATAAGTCTTTTTGAACCTGTAAGGATTAAATGATCCACATATAGGACCAAGATCAGACACTCCTCACCAACAATATCATAATATAGGTTCGGATCAACACCAAACTTGATTAAGCCCAAAATCATCAAGAATCCATCCATGTTCTCTTACCAAGCATGAGGTACCTGCTTTAGTCCAGACAAGGCTTTATTCGACCTGTACACATGAGATTTCTCGTTGTTTATCACAAATCCCTCTGGCTGCTTGATATAAACTTCTTCCTCAATCTCACCATTGAGAAATGTTGTCTTTACATCCATATGATGTAGTTTCCAACTCATGGATGATAGTATGGATGGAAGTGTATTGGGATACTGGATCAAATGTCTCATCATAGACAACTCCCTATGTTTGTGAGAATCTTCTAGCTACAAATCTCACTTTGTATTTCTTGACACTTCCATAAGCTGCATGCTTTGATCTTATAGATCCACTTGGAAGTCACTACAGACTTCCCTTATGGTCTCGAAACAATATCCCATACATCATTCTTGAAGATAAACTGATATTCTTCTGTCATGGCATCTTTCCATACCCGCTCACCTGTAGCTTTTCCATGACAAGAAGGATCAAAATAAATGACGTGGCTTATGGCTTAAAGGTAGCTCAAAAATCTCTTTGGTATCTTGCTTTCTTGGGATGTGCCTTGAGGTGTTTCATATCCCTCTGCCTCTTGCAGAGTTTTTCAAGCCCAAACATGCCTTTCATGGACTACTGCAATGTCTCTGGGAATATTAACTAGAGAAATTGGATCAACTGTATCAATGGCTATCTCCCTCCATACTGCTGAAGAGGAAGAAGGTACCGTCTCACTGTCAATATCCATCTGAGATTCTCTAGATATTTGAAAGGCTATCTCTTCTTTAAAGATAAAATCTTTGCTTACCTCAATTTGTCTTTGACTAGGGATGTAGATCCGATATGTTTTCGAAGATTCATTGTATCCCAAAAATGTACCCTTTCTCCCTGAAGGTTCTAGCTTGGATATCTTCTCTTTGGTTACATGAAAATATACTGGGCACCCAAATATACTGAAGTGTCCAATATCAGGCTTCACTCCGGTGAAGGCGTCTTTATGAGTTATGTTCTTCAAAATCTGGTGAGGACTCATGTTCTGAACATATACTGCTGTAATGCATGCTATTTCCCACAAAATCATAGGAAGACTCTGATTATGCATCATTTCTTTGGTTGCCTCAATGATGGTTCTATTCTTCCTCCTTATCAAATAGTTTTGACTCCCTTTGAAGTCAAGTGACTCCCTCTGAAGTCTAAAGGATAAACATCTTCCTTTGTTGTTAACCTGCCAGGAACAAGAAAACAAACGAAAGGAAAAAAAAACAATAATATCTCCTAGAGGATAATAATGAGCACAAGAGAAGATCCCCCCAACCATCACCAAACCTAGCACACAAGAGGGTGCTGTATTTCTCATAGTTTCAGACCACAACTTCTGAAATCATGAGATGACATAAAGATAAGTGTTTCCTCAATGGGGAAATCACCTTTATTTATATTAGATTGGACACTAAAAGTGGTGTCTATTTGCACAATAGGTCCGACTTCAATAAATCATAATATAATTAATAATTACCATATTAATTATCTTTTACATTAATTATATTTCACTTTATGGTGGGGCTGAACTGTACCCTTTACATCTCAATTAAAGTTACAGGTAAATCTAACTCTTAGACAATATAGCAAGGGATCTCACACACCCACTAGTGCTCAACCACTAGGGGCACGACCACCTGTGCTCAACCATAGGGATGTCCAAGTGAACAAATCTCTATCTCACTACGTCTCATAGGAGAATCATCTAGACACACACTTACTAGTGCTCAACCACCAGGATCACGTCCACCTGTGCTCAGCCACAGGGACGTCCTATTCAACATACCTCTATCTCACTGATTCTCACAGGAGAATCATCTGGAGCACCACATCGTCTCAACTCTCTACACAAAAGAGAACAATAAACCCATCACATGGGATCCTTCATCCCTCATAAGGGTACACATCGTTTCATCTCAAATGACGCACCCATATCATGGGCATCTTCCCTTCTCAGGGGCACACACTATTCCATCTCCATCTCAGAGATAAAAACACACCCAACTCATGGGTAGATTCCCTACACAGGGGCACACAACATTCCATCTCCGTCTCAGAGATGAACAACACACCCATCTCATGGGCACACCCAACTCATGGGCTCTCTCACATGCCGACTTACTTAGTTCGTGTCCTGGAGGATTTCTCACATAATTGTAATCATCAACACTCCCTCTCAGCTAGGGATGCATTATCCACCAAGCCAAGTCTCTCACAAAAGTAATCAAACTTCGTCTTGGCTGTAGTCATCAACATTCCCTCTCAGCTAGGGATTTATCCTCCACTAGGCCGAGTCTCTCATGGAAGCACTCTAACTTCATCTTGGTAATACTCATCAACACTCCTTCTCAGCTAGGGATGTATTCTCCACCAGGCCAAGTCTCTCACAAAAGTACTCGAACTTCATCTTGGAAATAGTTTGGTGAAGATATCTGCAATCTGCTCATGTGTAGGAAGGTACTACACATGTATTTCTTCCCTCTGCACTATGTCTTTGCTATAATGATATTTTATCTCAATGTGTTGCGATCTATTGTGAAACACATGGTTCTCAGAGAGCTTCACATAGCTCTGGTTATCACAATGAATAATGGTAGGATCCATCTCATGATCAAATAAATATGTTGGAACCTTGCAAAGCCACACTACTTCGTGAACTGCCACACTCAATTCTATATATTACTCTGCTTATATGGTACTCAAGGTCACATAGCTCTGTTTCCTGCTGCACCAGGAAACCATGGCAGACACCAAGGTAAAACACCAACCGAATGTGCTCTTCCGGTCCACTGCACTCCCTACCCAATTTGCATTGGCATATCCCTGTAGACTCAAGTCTACACTGGAGGCATATATCAAGCCATATCCAACCGTGCCTTGTAGGTATCTCAATGGATGTTTCGTTGCTATCCAGTGTGTCTGTCTCGACTGACTCATGAACTAACTATTCACTGCATATCATATATCAGGTCTAGTGTTAACCAGATACGTCACCGATAATCTCAGCTGTGGATCAATCTCGCTTGAATCAGTAGGAGAATCATATATTTTCTTCAACTCCATTACCATGGATTTGTACTCTGTCAAATTGAACTTCTTCAATATATCCATTGTATATTTTCCTTGACTTAGGAAAATCTCATCAGTTCTATGCCATACTTCTAGTCCCAAGAAGTAGTGCACCATACCTGGATCCTTCATCTTGAATTTAGAATTCAATACTTACTTGCAATCAACAATAAGTGTTTTTGAACCTGTAAGGAATAAATCATCCACATAGATGACCAAGATCAGACACTCATCACCAACAATATGATAATATAGGTTTGGATCAACACCACTCTTGCTGAAGCTCAATATCATCAAGAATCCATCCATCTTGTTGTACCAAGCATGAGGTACCTGCTTTAGTCCATACAAGGCTTTCTTCGACCTGTACACAAGATATTTTTCATTGTTTATCACAAATCCCTCTGGCTACTCGATACAAACTTCTTCCTCAATCTCACATTGAGAAATATTGTCTTTACATCCATCTGATGTAGTTTCCAACTCATGGATGATATATAGATGGAAGTGTATTGGGATACTGGATCAAATGTCTCATCATAGACAACTCCCTCTGGTTGTGAGAATCTTTTGGCTACAAATCTTTCTTTGTATTTCTCGACACTTCCATCAGCTGGATGCTTTGATCTTATAGATCCACTTGGAAGTCACTACAAACTTCCCTTCTAGTCTCAGAACAATATCCCATACATCATTCTTCAAGATAGACTGATATTCTTCTATCATGGAATCTTGCCATATCCATGAAATGAATATAGATTATTAAAAAGTGCTTAATATAAAATAACAAAGATACAGTAAAATTGGTTTTCTATTCAATAATGAAATAAGCTGAAACTGTAAAATGCAATGGAAACAAGCTTGCTGGAATGGTGGCAGCTTATCTCTGAGAAGAGATGTGACGGAAACACGCATTTGCAAGAAGAAGGTTACAATGAGGTTCTCAAGGCCTTTTTACAATAAAAAAGAATGCCCAAAACCCTAGACATCCAAAAACCTAACCCTAGGAGATGAAGTGCCAAAAGTCATGTGGGCCTCATTTGGGTAAGTTAGTACATCAACTTCCCAGGGTCGTAACGTTTGCATACAATCTCCGTTTTAGGCATGTGATAGCCCGTTGGAAAGGTATCGTCGAGGAGATTCATTTTTAGGGCTCAATCATGCCTCCAATTATCATTGAGGGGATCAATCCTGAGAAACCTTCATTTAGGCCCTCAAAATGGCCCTGGAAGTTAAAACCGCTAAAAATAGTAAATTGCCAAAATTGTCAGAAAACTGTTTTGAGCCAGTTGGAAAAGGTGGGTGGCCACTGATATCCATATGGATCAATCCTTCCTCCTTAGGAAGCAATGGTCTCCATTGCGTTGAGGTCCCCCATCATATGAGGAAATTTCTGCTGAATTTGGCCTCGGGTGAGCCACTTGCCTTGGTGCAGCAGCTGCCCTGCTTTGACGACTTGATAAAGTTGGATCCTTTGTTGTCGAGTGCCCTTGATATGTCTCTCGACAATCTAATCATTGGATGCCTATTGTATGTAGTCAGGGTTGAGCTCTATTGGTGTCAGCTGTTCTGCTGCTTCTGAGGTGTCCAATAATGGTGGGAAATAAGGGTGAAGGAGATCCACGTTGAACATTGGGTGCGGGCCAAGGAAAGGAGGAATGTTGAGCTCAAAAGAATTATCCCCCACAGCCTTGGTGATAGT